>JAQIWA010002346.1:0-13662 GCA_034693305.1 Eueremaeus valkanovi
TTTATAAGAATATTATTCAACAGAAGAGAAGATATGCTGAAGAATGCGAGCGAAGTATTACAGGAAATATACAGACAGCTAAAGCATTGGTCCACTTACACTGTTTGCAGGACCATGGTACATGTGCAATTCTACCAGGGCACAGTCCAACTTTAGTAAACTAGCAATAAATAATAGCATTATTGATATTTCAAATATTGTATTATAAAAAGCATTTCATTTGTATTAATCAATTGTAAAAAAACACAAATTTTTTCTTTGTTGTAATCATATAAAAAGCAACTAGATCATGTAAATGGAGTTCCTTTATTAATCTCAATATAACGAGGGTGCTGTGTTACCAATGTTAATAGATTATTTTAGCGCACAATATAACCAAGTTCATATCTTGTATTCATTATTTGACGAAAAGTACAGTTAATTTGTTTAGTTTTAAATGTATTGCTTAACAGATCTGTACTAATAATTCGTTTAATAATATAGCAAGGTCATGAATCAATTACTCCTACTGCTAGATTAGTTTATTAAATACCACATTTGTCCCTAATATTTCTGTTTGCTTTAATAAAGGAACTCCTCGTAATACGAAATATATTTACCATGTTAATTTATAGTTCTATACTTTTCTGCACTATTTTATAATTCTTTGTAATTTTTATATAACTTTTGATTCGCTTTCAAATCATAATTATCTAACATTTGATCACATTTTCAAACATTCTGTTTGTTATTATTTTCAATTAATTTGCAAACTATTTGTTTGTGTTTGTGATTGAATGCACGAAATAATAATTGATTTTCACTACATTTCTAAATAAATATTATTATTTATGTAAACATTTCTTAACTTAAAAATAAAACCATAGAAACCATTGAGTCTTTCGTATGAAAAATAGGTAAATGTGTTTTGACCCGGTATGACAATAAAGTCACCTAAACTACTGTCAAATCTTATTAATAATTATTATTCAATACTTTTAATTTTTTTTAATTTTTCCGAATGTAAAGTGTTTTTCAAAATTATAAACAATAAAAATGATTTTAAAACACATTTCAAAATATTCTTTATTTAACTCTTATTTTATAAACATTTAAATAATTGTCAAAAGAGTATGGATTTTAAAAACTGTTTTATAATTTCATAATTTATTGAAATAAAAATAATTTACTTCTAATTTCATTACACGATTCTGAAGAAAGACAATAAACAAAAGTGATGTCACAATAGGACACGGGTAGTATTGCTACGCACAGGTATGCGATTGCGTTTTAGTTAAGCAAAAACGCGATAATCAAAAGAAATATACTTTAATAAGATTTAATGCGAGTATAGATTAGATTAAGTATTGAATAGCAATAATACTATTAATATATAAACGAATGAAATGAATAGGAATTATATGTTCAGTGAATAGAAGAAAAACATTTGTAAATTGATTCCGAATCAAAATGCAGTCAATCCAAGCAATACTTGTGTTACTATTGATAATCAAAGGACATGTCTGTACTTGACAAAATATTCTAATTTTTAAAAATCATTTTAAGCACGATTAAACGATGGGGTATATGTATGAAATACGCAAAAAAATCAATTCTAAATATAATAGTTTAAAAGTATTTTGGTTAAATCTTTAAATTCAAACTATTAAAGTATATGAGATATTTTAATAATCTCTTCACTAACATATACATATATGAAAGGAGAATAAATATTTGTATGAAACATTTATGAAAACAATTTTATTGTGACGGGAAAAGTGGTTTGAAAAATATAAACCTTATTTTGACAGTGTTGCCCCAGAGTACCCCAAAGTATTATAAGTTCATTTATGAACTGTTTAAATCAAGTAATGTTTACAGAAGAAAAAATCCGGGGTACTCAAGGGCAACACTGTCAAAATAAGATTAATATTTTTAAAATTACTTTTCCCGTCACAATAAAATTGTTTTCAAAGATGTTTCATACAAATATTAATTCTCCTTTCATATATGTATATGTTAGTGAAGAGATAATTAAAATATCTCATATACTTTAAAAGTTTGAATATAAAGATATAAGAAAAATACTTTTAAACTATTATATTTAGAATTGATTTTTTCGCGTATTTCATACATATACCCCATCGTTTAATCGTACTTAAAAGGATTTTAAAAAATAAGAATATTTTGTCAAGTACAGACATGTCCTTTACTTATTTGTGTCAATCCGTATCATTTGGTGGATTCAAAGACCCGGATAGATTTAGCTCGGGTGAAGATTTGTTCCTTAAGTGTAATCAATGCAATCCAATAGAAAGATCGAAATATGAAATTACCTTGGACAAAGATAAACAGCAGTTTTATAAGTACGCGAATATTTCAATGTCTACGTTATTAACAGCCATTCCCTACAAAATCAAAAATGGTGAAGTGGAGACCTCCGCGGGTAAAATGAGCATGGTTTATAGTGGTGCCCGGGGCATTTTACTGCAGAAGTTTGTGATTAATGACATTATAAGAAAACAGCTGAAGAGGACTACGAGGCGGAGAAAAAGAACAACTTCTAGACCCAGGTCTACATCCAGGGCTAAGTCCAGACCTACAAAAACTTCAAAATCCAGTTCAATTTGGGACAGTGGTTGGGGAACAGTGTCTACGCAGTCCAGGAGAAGACCTGCAACGACAACAGCTTCGGGTGATAAGCAGGGTACTATGAATTCTGATAAATATGCTTCAGTGGTGTCTGAATCCATTCCTATTGCGACTACGAGTCAGATCACGACACAGGACATGAGAAGACCACGAACTACAGCTACAACGAAGCCATCGGACAATAAGTCACCAAAACTACAGTCATATCCTATTATGGCTTCAATTCTGGCTTTGTTTTCGCTGAAAATTTTCTGATCAGTGATCACACAGTGGAAGATCAGTTTTATTCAAAGCAAATTAAGCTCTCGATGCCATTCACTCAATTTTAGATCAAATAATTATAAGTTATATACATTTGTATCAATAAATTCATAAACTTTTTATTAATCAGACATTCTATCAATGCTTACAAATAATTATTAGATTTTAAATAGTTTTAAAAAATTATTATAACATTCAATGAAATACTTATTAAATAATTACGAGATTCTAATGACAGTCAAAATAGTGATCACCTAAGGTCACCAAAATGCGTGCATGCACGGATCACATAGACATTTTTGATAGAGAGCTTATGAGCTAAAAAAGTACTAAAGTCTAAACTATCCATTACTAACTTATGACTTTAAAGTCATTTTGATATTTGAATTTCTAAACGTTAGCAATGAATGAATAGAAGATTATTTTCTCTCTTAATCTTTAATCTGAAAGCTTACGGAATGAGTTCAAACATAAAGTTATACTATTAATTCAAAGTGGGTGTAATGACAATTAGAAAGTTTGAATGACTAAAGTGTTAGCAAAATATAATGATCGACAGCTAATATGTTCTGTAAAATGAAAATAATTGTCATTATATTAACGAATGTTATGTTACAGTCCTGTAGTCTAGATTATGTGTAAGCATACTGGGCATCTATCCATATAAACATTACGTCTAGTAATAACATTCCGGTTCCGGTTCCCAATCCCTACATATCAGCAACAGTCACAATAACAGTTTAAATATAGATAATTCAATAAATATTTTCAACAAATACTTTCTCACCGAATGTTCAGTTAATTCCAGTTTTTTTTGAATTATTTTTTAGAGAACAGTTCATTCGAGCAGTACTTTGAATGTGCAATAAAAATGACTAATTTGAGCCCTATTGCAAAATATGCTATGAAAGTGCAGACCAAGATCAGTATTGATATTATTAATGGTTGAGATGTGCAGGGGATATAATTGTCTAAAATAAATGGTCATCTTAGAGCCATTTTCGACCTCCAAGGCCAGATCCGCTGCTTTAGAGCGGTACTCGCTCGATACTTTTCAAAATGTTCACTATATTTTCTAGCTTGCACATCCATAATTTAAGCTTGTGTGCTAATCTATTTATATGGCCAATGTGCAATTCACTCACTCATTCATTCACTAATGATTCTCCTTGGTAATCCTGCAATTAAAACTGATGATTGGCTCTCAAAACAGATTATGTTATTTACTCTTTACTGAACTTTTGAGTTTAGGAACATTTATGCGATTTTAAAGTGAAATCAATTTTTATAAGTATTAATATATGATTGAGAATATTGAGTGAAATTAATTTGTGAACATTTTATATAAAGTCCTGCATTACTTGAGTTCAGTTAATTCCAGTTTTTTTTGAATTATTTTTAATTTTTTATATTATTTTTGTTTAATTATTAATCAGTTTTTGATTGAAAATATGTGCGATTCAGACAAAAGTATTGAATTGGCGTCAAAAGGATGTGAAGCAGCGATTGAATACAACGATTACATCGAAGCCATCAGTTTGTTGTCGAAAGCTATTGATCTGAATTCAACAGATTTCCGCTATTATGCTAACCGTTCGCTTGCTTTCTATGAAATCAAAAATTTTGCTTTTGCTCTAAAAGACGCCGAAAATGCAATCAAACTGAACGACAAATTCGCTATGAATTACATACGTAAGGCCAGTGCGCTCAATGGTCTTCGCAGGTTCAAGGAGGCGGAACTGGCTGCCAAACATGCTCTTTTTCTAGATAAGGCATCAAAAGGAGCAGCGTAATATTTTGCCTTCATTTGAATTAATTATTTTTATTGAGATTTAAATTCACTGAAATAGATATGAATTATTGAAATCCCGGAAAAATGCTTTGATTGCTCTCGGCTTCGATAGAGAAGATGTTATGCAAATCATACCCAAATGCAAGTCAATTGCCGACGGATTCTCTAAACTTATGCTTAATATTCATTTCAGAGATATATAAGAAATAATTTGAAAATGTTGTTAATTTTTAGGTCATTTCTATCTAACGTTTTATTTTTTTTCATTTATATTAATTGCTTTTTAAAAATCTTTTTACAAATCTATTGACGTCTACACAACTATTAAAACTGTGAAACTTTTTAAAATACTGTATAATACTTATGCGTAATATTCAAATGAATTGAAATTCTGTAAAAATAACCTTTCGATTTGAATACTGATTAAAATCAAGTTTTTATTATTCATCGATGAAATGATGTTTCAGGCAATGAGTTTCTTCGCCGTAAAAATCACTGTAAAGTCTGTTTGATTATGCAATATATAAACGCGAATCTCATTCAAAAGTATATTTCAGTCAATATTACAATTAACCCGTTTTCGGTCCAATTCTAAAGTGAACTCTAGTCTCGATTCAATTTCTCACTAACAATGAAAAGTCGTAACAAAAAGATAACAAAGGATTCCCTTTTAGGAGACTGACTGTAAAAAATCTACCCTATAATAGAATATTGAAATATTTACCAGGGGAATGGTATTATACACAGTGTTCTATAAAATTCTCGGAATCAAAATAAAATAATAAAATTAAATGAATGTTGGCCTTGATATAAAACAAGAAGTGAACTGGGTCTTTTTATTACTTTTTAAACTAGATTAATATTTATATCTCTGACTCTTTCGTAATATACTTAATAAGATTTCAGTTAAATAACATTAAATTCTATAAATTTGAATAAAACCTAATAATTTTTAAGATGAAAGGATCAAGTTTACAGTCAGATTATATTATTATTTTCAAAATTCCCGAAAATAAAATTTAATTCAAATATTTTGCAATCAAATGTCGTAAAAGTTATAAAATATTTTATTTTTGTCGAAACTTTTGTAAGAATTGAATTGAATTGCGACAGAAATAATCATATGAACAGTCTGTACGACATTTGAGTCATTGAATTATAATTGCATTAATAAAACCATTGCTCAGGAAATCCTTTTTTTTATGACAGAATTCTAATGAAAACGTCTTCAAAAGTGACAAAAACAAAAAGACATTTACAGTAGACCTACAGATTAGACAGAAATTAAAAAAGTCTAACATTTTTGGATATAAATACTATTTTGAAATTGTATTTCAATTTATTTATTCTTAAAAGTCATGCATTTGTTCGCTATTATACTTATAGTTATATTTAATATAATTTATATCAACGCTCAAGACTATGGCGGAGGAGATTATGGCGGATATGGTGGCGGGTATGGAGGCTATAAAGAGGTATTCATATGAGTTCTTTTATTTTATGATTTGTTTTCCGAAATGACTTTAAACTTAGAAACAAAGAATTTATTTACAATTCATAATATTTGAATATATAATGAATAGAATATTCTTCGGCTCTCTTTAAAGAATATATTGGAGTCAAAACAAGTCAACCCACATATTGTGTGGAATTCATTCAAATGATATATAGTTACAGAATATTCTCGATTTCTTAATAATAAATTCAATTTAAGAAATCAAATATTGAAATCACTTTAAATATCTCTGAATTGTTGTTCAATTGCATTGAATTGATGTTTAATACGAAAGAAATTATTTCTATGAATCGCTTTATAACTTATTCTTAGGAACAAAATCCTCTACCCCGGGTAGTCTCAGGAATATATACTTCAGTGCCGCGCACAGCAAAAGCATTAAAAGTATAGGAGTCTGTGCTATACAGTGAAGAATACATCCTTACTCTCATATTACTGTATACTTGTTTATATCGGGGATAATACTTATTGTAAGCATTTATTCTATTGGTATTCAGAATATTTTATATTAAAGATTAGAATATAAATAATATATAACTTCTAGAAATTGATCTGAATTCAAAAATCGTAATTTGATTTGGGCTTGAATTCAGAACATTTTCTAGAAGCTATATATTATTTATATTCTTAGCTTTAATATAAAATTATACCCTCACCAATTATATCTATCAATTTGCATCAATTATTTCTATTTTATCAAATATTTTATTCAAATCTTTTAATATTTACATATAATTTGAATTAATTTGAAAATTAGATAATGATATAAAATAAATATTATTGTATAGAAAGTGCTGAAACCGGCAGTCATTAAGCCTCCGATCATTCCATTCGTAAAGCCTGTCATCACTTCTTATCAAAAATTCCCTATTCATGGAGGATATGGTGGATATGGAGGATATGGAGGGCTATACAAAGGTTTTCTCCAAATAATAGATAGAATTTAATGAATTTTAAATAAAATTATTATCAATTAAATGATTCAAAGGTAAAGTGATTCCGATAAACAAACTGCATGAATACCAGCCTAAGTTTGACCTGACCCAGTTCGTAAGGCCGTACGAAGGGGCACATCTGCTGCAAAAGTACGGCAAACCGGAGATCATCATAAAGCACGCGCCGCCGGTCTTCATCAAACAGCCACCGATTGAGAAGACTATTATCCAAAATGTTTACGTCAAACAACCCGTTATAGTGAAGGAACAGCCGGTTATTCATAAAGAAAAAGAGATCATTATTAAGAAGAAGCCGGCGATTGTGAGGATCAATGAGAAGGCACCGGTAGATGTCAAGGACTTTGGAAAAACTGCTATTTTCAAGGGTATAAAGCCTGGAGTCGTGGACATCCCTAAGGATATCGGAATTGAGAAGGGAGAAGGAGGAGGAGGAGAAGGAGGAGGAGAAGGAAAGGGAATCGGAGGCGAAGGAAAGGGATATGAGGGCATTGGCGAAGGAAAGGGAGAAGAAGGAGGAAAAGGGGTTGGAGTGGAAGACTATCAATAAGTTATATCTGAATAAAATTATTTATAAAAAGTATTTATTTTGTTTCGAATCAAATAAAATAAAAAGATCTCAAATATAATCCGAATCATTTGTCGGCTCAGTTCTTATAAATATTTATAAAAGTTTTTGCATTGAATATGCACTTGAATTCCATAAATATGAAAGCATCTGGGCTCAACTTCAACATAGGACTGAATTAATTTAAAATTGAACGATAACGAAGAATCTTTAGATGAAATACTCACTACTGTAGTACTTGTATTTAGATGATGGGCCTTAAGCTGGTAGATGTAGTATTTTGTCTGCAAAGAGTTGGCTCTGAGGTCAATGTACTGGAACGCTCTAAGGGGTGATACCGTTATACTAGGACAGCAATGCTGAAGAAGGATATTGACAAAATACCCCCAAATATCGCCAAAATACTTGTATGCCTTTGGTCAATGAGAGGATCCCGTACTTTGTCGGGAATATCCATCAAATACTAAATTCGATTCATAACTATTGACATAATTGACAAAATTCAACTTTTGGATCAAAATGGTTCCAGTTCAGGTGCTCAGGTTAAGAATAGGTTTTTGGACTCCCTTCTGGCCGCCATCAATACCCCCTCCAGGCCCAATTCATAACCCCCTTTATAAACATCTCTGGTTTAGAAAGACTTAATGCTTTGCGCAATCGATACTATAGTTAAGAATTTAATCTAAAATAAGAAGCAAAACAAATCCCAAACTTCACTAATAATCCTCTTTCACAACCAAATAATTAATTAATAAATATTTTCTATTTAAGTCTACAATACATGTGATTCAAGAATAATATTTTTCCAAATTCTAATAATTTTTTTAATATTAGGTCTTTTCAATACTAATGTCTTTATTGATCAAAATGATTAATATAATAGAAGCTAGCTCATTTTTACTTTATAATTATAGATAATCTGAGCTTGCAATTTAGAAAGGTTTTGAGAAATATAAAATGCTGAAGATGAATAGTTCAGCCGGTAATTAGCTATAGTTAATTTGTTCAAAGTAAGAATGTGCAAGCTCTACCGAGAAAATGGGTAAGATTTAAAATTGTGCAAGACAAAACTGTATCAGAAAGGACTGCAATTTGAAACTTAAATTAAAAAATTACTCCTGGGGTACAGGGCTTATTTGAAAAAGTGATAGTGGAGGTTTGATAAAAAATTATTAACAAAAATATTCCAGCAGAATTTGAGGTTGCTCAGGTGAAAATGTTGAATTATTCTAATTTTAGTTACTAAGCTAGCACAAAAATAATAAAATCTATCTGCCAATAATTTAAAAAAATCACCTTCTTCATTTGAACCAATGAAAAATTTCAGAATACTTTGAGTTGCGCGGTCAAATCGATTTTTGAATATCAGAGTCCATTTTCGTTTTAATTCGAAATGATATGAATATCAAATACTATTAGAGAGGACTTTAATTCCAATTGGAATGTTGTGTCTAATTATAACATTTTTCTAATGATGTCGGTCTCGATTCGACAATATTCGACAGAAGAATCACCTTTATGTCAAATGCCAACATTTCAACCTTACCATCTGAGAACCTTGAATTTCGGTTGGATATAATTAGGGATGCGCAAGGGGGTATAGACCAAATACCACCTCCTGAGTTTGAGATTTGGCAAAATACCCCCCTGTGTTCTGAGGCTTTGCTAGACTCCCCCTCGACTTTTTGCTCGCGACCCATACCATAAATGGTGCCGAAGGTGTACTGTATATCAAATAGAATACAGATTTTATTAAAAGATTTTATATAAAATAAATTTAAATATAAGCCGAAAGCCATAAACCAACTGACGGCTTGACTTTTGATCATTTAATTTATTTTTGAATAAATAAATAAATAAATAGAAAAAAATTAAAATATAATATTTTATATTAAGAATCGGAAGACATGTTTTGTAACTTACAATTTGTATGAAGTAATACTCTATGAATCACTTCCCTGATTCTACCCTGATTCTTTCGTCAGGCGATATAGAGATCAAGTTTCAAAATATTCTGTACTATAATAGCAGACTATTAGTATTCATATTAATATTTAGTGATAGTCAAGCAAGTTTTAAGCCCCTTCTATAGACAGGTCGTTTTATTTATACGGGTTAAATATGAATGAGAAGATTGAAACTATATTACCATTAATTATTGGTCCATAATATTGATGAGAAAGACTAATCACTAATCAGCATAGATCGAGAAGTGTGAACTCGGAGTTCAGTAATCAATACACTATAGTCTGTATATTCAGTGCTAATCATTTCCAGTCATATATTAAATAATCACAAAACAGAAGTTGAGTTCATTCAATAAGCAATGATTTTATTGAGATTTAATTGTTTCTCAATAAAAGTCAATCCTTATTCGTAATGAACTTTAGGTTTGGGATTATCCAGTGATTGGGGCAAAGATGTGAAATATGTGTAGCAGGGACTTTTATATTTCACTGCTAATCAGTGAATGATATTTATAAGTACAACCTTGCTAATATTAAATTAATATTCAGTTAAATCTATTTAAAGACATATAGCTTTAGGTTTAACATCGTTTTGATATGTATTCAATAAAGTCGTAAAATTCCGCATCATTTTCATGTATGCATTCAAATAGTCTAGGGATGTCCAGGGGAGCCAAAACAGACACCTCAAGGTTTTGAAAATCGGCAATATGCCTCCTAGGTTTTAAGCCGGAGACATACCCCTCGATTTTTGCCATGATATAGGAGGCAAATGGCGACGAAACCGAGCTTGGCCATCCCTAAGTTAGTCATAATTTGAATGATAAGAAAATCAATGCAATTGATGCAAAGAAGTGATCAGTAATTGATGTGAAGACAACTTTGCATTTCATTGTTTTCTAATCAATTCATTCATATTTTCTGTTCAATTAATATAAATATTTTTATGGTTTGTTCGAACATATTATAAGTGAATATAAGCTCTATTTTATTCAATTTATGCCTAAATAAGACTAAATGAGTTAATTGTCGGTGAAGTATACAGTACTGGGTCATATAATGTGCAACTCATGAAACCGAATACAACCTAAGGTATCATAATGTGATATTTTGACGTGGGTAAATAATTGAGGCGGACTATTATTCGATATTATTAAATCAATAGGATATTAATAAGATGTGCAAGGGTGCAGCTTTATTTTATTGGGAAACTCATAAACTGTTCTTGATAATTTTAAAGATAGCAAAGATATAAAATAATACTGGTTCTTTTTCGTCCGCACACGCAGTAAGATAGCCAGTTCAAGAAGGAACATAGTCTTCCGCCGAGTGCAACCATGGTGACCTTACCAGTTGATTCATAGATTTCGAGATCAATGAGGATTTTGCCTGCCAGGGTCAATTGAGCATTTTCTGTACTTTCGCTAACTGTAGCAGATTTTAATCGATTTCTTCTATTCAGAGACCCTCACACTTTTATGTAGGCTTTTATCAAAAAATATTTTGTTTTAAGTAAATTGATTCACTTGTGTACACCTGACTGGACTGAGCTTGCACGTTGCCTAGATTAATACTGGAGAAATGAATTCCAATGCTTACATCTAAGAAAAGCCAAATTCAATAATTTGGCTCTTATTTAGTGGACATAACATAAGCCGTCTATAAGTAATCCAAAAGTATTTTCCAATTAATCCAAAATAGTTTAATAGAGAATCAAATCTTTGGTTTCAATTCAATATGTCTTATCCGGTCGACAGTCATCGGATCAAATAACAGATCAGTAAATCTAGATGATGATCAAGGGGAAGGTCATTCAAAGTTTAGATAAAGTTCAAATAAAGTTTACACACTTGTGCTTAAAAATCATCAATTTATAAACCTGATCATCTGAGAAATACCTTGCATATATTTAGACAACTTTATAAGAAAAAGAACATAATGTTTGTTACAAATTCTGAAACTCGAAAGCGACTGTTCTGGGTATGAGCATTAAATTATAGGCTAAAATATATACTTGCACATATGACTTTTAATAATATTATAATAATAATGTATTAATAAAATATTAAATACTTATACAGTCATGTGATAAAACCCCTGACACACTCAAATGAAGCTGGAGCCTGAACCTGATGAGAAAATTTATTGAAAATTTCTATTTTTGTAAAGCACTTAACCAAGAATTTTTCACCCGGCGAGTTTTTACAGGTGCAGCACCGTTAGCAGGAAACTAGCAGTGTTTCCATAGCAAAAACCACTATGGTTATATGAAATTTCAGCAATTCAGAATTATCCTTGTTGAAAATCATCGAATACATCTATCAGGATCATTTCAAAAACCGTTGCGTTTTTGTACAGGATGACTATATTTGTAAAATGACATAATTTATCAAGGTGTAGAGCAAAAACCACATGGGGTAATGAACTCTGAGCAATGATAAATAATCAGAATAAAAAATAATTAAAACATAATTCTGGATATCATCTAGATATCACTGATATTTGTTCAAATGAGATAAATTGAAATTTCAATAATAATTATATTAATAGAAATACATAGTGCACAGCAATAAATAACATTCATTTCAAATTTATTGTAGTAAAGTATTCAAATGCGTGCTGTGCGAATATCAGTAACATCAAGGTGAAATCCAGAATTATGTTTTAAGTATTTTTTATAGTGATTATTTTTTATTGCTCATTTATCCCATGTGGTTTTTGCTCTAGATCCTGATGAATTATGTCATTTCACAAATATAAAGTTATCCTGTACAAAAACGCGCAACGTTTTAAAAAAATCCTGATAGATGTATTTGATGATTTTCAACAAGGATCATTTTGAATTGCTGAAATTTTATATAACCCTAGTGGTTTTTGCTATGGAAACAGTGCTAGTTCCCTGCTACCGGTGCTATACCAGTAAAAACTCGCCACGATGAAAAAATTCTTGGTTAAGTGCTTACAAAAATAGAAATTTTCAATAAATTTTCTCATCAGGTCTGGGCTCCAGCTTCATTTGAGTGTGTCAGGGGGTTTTTCACATGACTGCATAAGCCTTGGTTTGAAATGTTAACAAAAGACTGCACTGAATACATAATGCGATTAACTTATGCCCATATTCTATAGTAACTACTGTTCAGTCAATCATTAATATTATAGTCAAATATATTTATACCCGTTCTGTGACTTTTGCGAAACTCTATTCTATTAGACTGTATTCATACAGTACTTCCCATTTGTGCCAGTACAGTATTCTTGTATTGTTTATTTCTTATAAATTGAATGCGAGTATAATCTTAAGAATAACATTGAATCGCATTATATTTGAAAACCTATTCGACTAACGACTGAATAAATAAGTTTCGGACAAAAAATTTTATGCTTTCTATTGAATCGAATTCATTGCGCAATAAATTCTCATTTATTTTATATATGAAAACCAAAAATATTGGAATCAATAGAATGAGAAAAATGGAAAAATATAGTTCAGAAAATTGAGCTTTTCTTATATATAATTCAATTCTATGAATTCATAGCAAACAATCATTAATTTATTGGTTTTCTCTCTTTTTAAAAGTTATTTCAAACAGAAATGGATTCTTTCCAGGGGTGGCCAGACTTGTTCGGGCCAGGGGGGTCAGCCTAAATTAGGGTCAAAAGGGGTACAATGAATGAAATTTTTTCGGCCAAAAGTGCCCCATTTTCGAGTTTCGAGTGCCCCATGCTCCGACATAGGGGGTACAAATTTCAAATCTCAGGGGGGTCCACCCCCTCCTGGACCCCCCTCTGGCTAGGCCTGGATTCTTTCAATAGACAGACGACTAATAGGAGAGAAAAAAGTATATATTATTGTCACAGTTTCTCATTTTATTCGAACTTGAATACCCTTGCAAACATTATTGACTTCGAGACCCATTCACTGTCAAATGTCAATCATTAAAGTTCGTAACGAATATTCATTATATTTGAGTCAA
>JAQIWA010002347.1:0-13661 GCA_034693305.1 Eueremaeus valkanovi
TTTGTATGCTCTTTTTAAGTTAGAGGTCTATGCCCTCCTCGCACTATACTCGGTTATTTGTTCTACCTTTTCGATGACCGTGTACTGTATGTGTATAGAGCACGGGGAGCTTTAACCTTCTATAAGCCTGCTCATTAATTTCCAATCATGACTTGTATGACCGGGAAGTTTTCCAAACATATGATTAAATGTTGCGCTCGTATTGTCTAAAGTGTGTTAATTATAAGCTTTTATTCAATTATAGAAAAACTGAATTAAAATCCAATTATAATTAATAGAAAAAAATTTATAATTTATTGGAAAATAAATATTTTTATAATTTTCTGATTATTTCTGCTTTATATCAATTTTAATCTTTTTTTATAAACTTTATAAAAAGTGATTTAGCCGTCTGTTACTATAGTAACTAAAATCTATCCCTAAAGACCAATTGACTGCTAAATAATTTACAGTACAGTCGAATGGATTTAAAGCTTCATAAATAAGATAATTATATCAAATGATTGTACCTTTACTTAAAATAAATACTCGTGTATTTGCATCTTGGCCATTGAAATAAATGTAAGTATGAAATATTATTTGTACATGTATTCACTCGAATTTTATTGATTTAATTCTGATCAGACTATTATTATGCCCTAGGTAATTATTTAAGTTCTTAGAACTGATACTTAGCATCAAATTGCATTTATAATAAATAAGGGTGAACGTGCACTATTTTGGTCCTCGATTGGTGCTTAATGATTACCAATGTAATTATTTAAAAATTCTCAAATTAATTGATTTAAATGATTATATAATATATTAGAATCGACTGATTAGAGAAAGTATTAAATATGCAAATTGCTAATAGTATCCAGTTGCATAAATGAGTCATCTCAATTATATTGAACATAAGGTTCAACTATTATAATTAGTTCATTAAAAGCAGACTCGACTGTAGCATAAGTTCATCATAAGCTCGAAGTAGGCGTTGTGTTCAATAGGATCTCTCTATTGAGTCGACTGACTGTATGTATGCAGAGATTGAGTACTTCATTGACATTATTCTGCTGTTAAGGCAGTGTTAGTGCAGTCGATATAAAGACATAGAACATAATCAAAATAAGCGAAAGAAAACATTTGTTTACATCTGATGTACAGTCGAGTCATTCAACTGCTCTTTATTATAAACATTATTATTATTATTAATATTATTAATACTGTTATTAATAAATAAATAATCAAATTATTGTTCATTTAATTGAATGCATAATAAATAAAATGTGAGAAAAAATATATTCGTTTTTATTCTTATATTTATTTTTTTGCTATAAAAATGTCAATAATTTTCAAAACAAAAATACAAATAATTTTCTGTAAGTTTTGCCGAAAAAAAATTATAATTAATTTTTAAATTAATTAATTATTTGTTTCTTTTTTTTCTCTGAACTTATTGTTGATATTTCTGTTTTTAATTATTTCTCATATTTTTGCGTTATATTTATCAATAGATTAAACATTTTTCACATTTTTTTTTTATTACAAGTCATTCAGTAATCGAGTGATTGATTGAAAAATTAATTGTTTTTAATCTTTAATTATATTATTGTTTTTATTTTCGTTAACAGATATCAACTGAAAAATCATATGATTTGTAAATAATTGGTAATTAATTCAGACGTGAAGTACAGAAACAGAGACTTATTGTCACAACTCTTCTCATCATAATTAACAACAAAATAATTATTAATTAAAACAAATATAAAATAAATGGAAATTAATTAACAGAAAAGAGGAAATGAAATGAAACTTAAAAACTATAAAAAATTGAATTCATTTGACTATTAAAACATCAAAATTGGATAAAAAACCGATAATTAGTTTTCGAGGAAAAAAATATTTCATTTTTCACTCGTTTTTAGTTTTATTTGTTTTTGTGTTAATTAGAAGTGAAATAAACAAAAAAAAATAATTATTTATTTGTTTTGAATATTTATTTATTCAAACGACTCGTTATATTGCAGTTATAAATATTAATTAGGATTTCAATTGAAATTCAGTTAAGCGTTAAATGAGAGCCACTTTCGGGCTATCAATGCATTCGTTGATTATATTATATAATAATAATTGAAATATAAATAATATGTTATATAATAAGCAAAAAAGTTATTTTTGAAGTTTGAAAAAAAAACTAATTAAAGGAAAACAATACAAGAAATAGAATAATAATAATAATAATAATCAGAATGTCTTTGAATATAAGACCGCAAACAAGTTTGAAGAGAAGTGTCTCCACTCCGGGTACTCTTCTGTTCAATTGGCGAACCCTTCAGAACAATGTAAGACTTGTTTTGTCACAAAAATTTATTTTTCTCTCTTTTTTTTCTCTGTTTTATTGCAAACATATTTTTGGACTTATTTGATACTAATCTGTTAGTCAGTACTCATTAATCTTAAACCTCTTTCACGAGTCTTAAGAGATAATCAAAATATTTTTCAATACCAGACAAATAGTCTGAAAACTTTTAATTGGCTTTTAGTGAATAATCAAATAAATAATCGGATTTTTGTGTCTGTTATTTGGGTTTTATCTCAGTTTTCCAACACTTTTGCACTTAATATCTGCAATAAATTTAATGTATTTTTGCGCAAAATATTTTAAAACTACTTAAAAGTGTTTTTACATTCAATTTAAGTCTATTTTGCATTAGTTTTTGATTTATAACAATAGAAGCGTTTGTTTTATATCCAAAAATGTTTAATGTTTTTGGAGTCAAATCCACTTAAAATTGCTTTTAATAATGAATTTTTAATTAATAACAAAATGCATGAGATTTTCAATAATTTATTGTCTTTTTTGAAAAAAGATTTATTCAATTATAAACTTTTGAAACACTCGTTTCAGAACGATGTGGATCGGATTGATAGCCGATTTCAGTTGCTCTCTGTCTGTTCGCACAACTATTCCAATACTTATAATAATAATAATTCAAATAATAATAACTTATATTCGGATGTAATGCGAAGTAAATCCATAATAGACTCCAATTCTCCGCCAATTAATACAATTCGCTTTGATTTCGGAGATTATAACTCAAAATACGACGACATCGAGGATGTAGTGCGCGTCGCACCCGACGATCTGGCCTCACAGCTGACGCTCATTGATCTCTCTATATTCGTGTCAATACAACCACAAGAGCTCTCATCAGTCAAATGGAATGGCAGTAAAAAACTTCAATATTCGCCAAATGTGGTCGCATTCACACAACGATTCAATCGAGTGAGTCATTCCTGTCATACCTGTGCTCTCATACCAGACCACTATTTGATCCTAAGATCGATTCTCTCTTTATTTGCATTCAATTTATTATTTTCTTTGTTTTAGTTTTTTTTTCATTTAATTCTCATTTCGTTTCTGTATTTATATCTCATTTGTATTGACTTTACTTTCTCTCACTTTCTGTCACTTAATCTGCAAATGCATTGAAATCTTTTCGGAAGTCTTATCTCTTTTTCATAGAATTGTTTTTGTTTTTGCACTTCGTTTCCAATCAAAGGTCAGCTTTTGGGTCGTTCAGGAGATCTTATCGGCCGAGTCGGCCAAGAAGAGGGCAGACGTGTTGAGTCATTTCATTAAAGTGTCGAAACGTTTACTCGAATTAAATAATCTTCACTCGGCTTTCGCAGTCAAGTCCGCCCTTTCCAGTGCTCCCATACATCGGCTCTCCAAGACTTGGGCCGTAAGTTATCACTACTTTAATGACTGATTGTATTGTTTTCTAATTTTGGAATTCTATTCAATTGAATGAATATTTTTTTGACACATCAGTTGATAAGCTCTTATTTGAATGACTTATTGTTTTTATTTTTCATTTCAATCGATAACAACAACAATAATAGCATTTAAGCAAAAAAGATAAGCAATCGTTCGAACGGCTCAACGAATTGTTCTCCGATTCCGATAACTTTGAACGACTGCGCGACCACTTGAGTAGTGCAAAGACGCCGTGCATTCCATACCTGGGAATGTATTTGCACGACATTGTCTACATAGATGTGGCACATCCTAAGACCCAGGGTCTGGAGAACTCGCAGAGAGAAACCAAAATCAATTATATTCTCAGAATTATAGCCGAATTTCAGCGATCAATATATGGTTGCAATTCAATTGTTTTTCATAATCAGAGCTCAGTTTTAAAATGTTTTTTTAATGCACTTCTGTTCAGACAATCTGCCAATTATGCCAAACGTTCAAAAATACTTACTGTCCGTCAGATACATAGAAGAACTCCAGAAGTTTCTCGAAGACGACAATTATAAGTGAGCTTAAGTCCAATTCTTATTCAAATTATTTTCTTTACATTCAACTGAAAACTGATTTTTGATTTGTTTTGTTGTTTAGATTATCCCTAAGACTGGAACCGCCAGAAAATGACGGCAAAAGTACTTTTTATATCCGAGAGAACAGTCATACGGCCAGATCTGTTGCCAATTCTGTTTCCAATGAGAGCACAGTTAACGACACAATGCCTTCGAGTCCATCAGTCAATCATTTGTCCGTCAGTTTCAGTGCCGACACTCAGACGACCGCCAATTCAATGCCGGGCTATAGTCGGAAAATGCCTTTCATAGCCGGCCACCGGAAAGCTCACAGTTTGGGCACAAATGTCTTGTCTTCCTTCACATCAATCCATTCGATGTCTAAGTCATTGAATTTCAATCAAACAATGATTCAGAACAACAAAAATCGTTGTCTAATAGACGACAGTCTTATAACAGAAGATCCGATTCTATTGAAGAGCCAGTCATGTGATCAGTCAGTCCTACCATCTCTTCCTACCTTTGAGGTCATATACGACGCCGATGAGGAAGAGAGTGGTCTTCCCGAAGAACAGAAGCCATTAAACCGTTATCTGGACAGCGATTCGGGTTTTATCGCCGATAAGATCCTATTCCAGGCATTGGTTAAACGGAAGACTATTCTGAAGGACGGAAAGAAGCCTTCCGTAAGTTTAACCCACTTTTGTCCAGCGGTTCGTAAATTCGGTTTAATTTGATTTCCATTTTAATGCTTACTTTCAATCCAACCATTGACTGCACAGATGAGCAATTGGGTGCGCTATTGGCTGGCACTCGAGGGAACGCATCTCTTGTACTTTGATTCCAAATATTCTAAGAATTCTTCCAAAAATGTAATATAAAATCGATTTTATATTTTGTGTCAAATATTTAATAATTTTGGTCTCAATTCGTAGTATCGCTCGAATCCAATAAAGTGTCGTTCGCTTAAGGGATGGGTTGTAGGACTGGTAGAAGACTCACAAAACTCTAATACATTCACACTTTCGGACAATTTGGGCAAAAATGTATACAAATTCCGAGCGCAGACATCAGACCAGGCGTTCGAGTGGTACAAACGGATTAGCCAAGTGTTGGATCAGTTCAAGTGTTCCAGAAATTCCATCAATCAGTGCCTCATAGACTTCGACGAAGATTCCAATAGAAATAAAATACAGTTTTCTATGAATTGAATTATAAGTTTAATTACATATTAAGAAAAATATACCAAAAAAAATAATTTTACTCTAAATTGAATGAAAAATATTTGCCGTTTTGTATAAGAAAACAAATTATTATACGAATAAGTATTGCCAGAAAAATGCGAAAACAAATGAAAAATTGCGATAATATTCTTGTTTTTGTTATTAATTAAGTTTTAGCGCATATTGTGTTAAATTCTCACTCATTTTTTTAATTGAATAATAAATATATATTTTAGAGAAGAAATTGACAATAAATATGAAAAAGTGTACAAAAAATAAATTGAATATAAAAAAGCATTAAAAGCGCAAAACTTAAGGATCAGATTGACTGCAAAGCCATGAAAGCCAATCGATTGTCTGGTTTTCGCTCAACTCGTCTGACTTTATATTACTTTTCTGGTATTCCATAACTGATTTCAGACAACTGGCCAATCGGTTGTGCGTCGATTCACTCCATTCCTGTTTCAAAGTCCAGAGCGAATCGGTTTCAATAATCTTAACGCTTGTGATGCCATTCGACAACATTTTCAATAGCATTGACTCATATTTAGCCCAACTCTGAAGCGAACACTTCGACTGTTCCGACAGAATGTATAGATTTCGCGGACAAATGTATTTCTCAACCGTTGTATTAAATTCGAGCCAATACTCAATGAATAGTTGCATAACTGTGTCGTTCAATAGCTTTGCATTGTTTGCTAATAAAGCCATAAAAAAGTCAATTATATTGACGTCAATGAAGTCCAACGTCTTTTCGGACAACGCTTTCGATCGTTTCAAATGAGACAAATCGTTGATTAAGTTCACTATTAGTGTCGACTCTAATTGCATGGCATCCGAGTCGTACAGATCGGCCATAAGATTTCTGACAGCACTGAATGTCGGACTGATATCAATCACATCTTCAGCTTTAAAGTCAACGGATTTTTGTTCATTTGTTTCACATTTTTTGGACTCATTCTTCAAATCGGTTTCGATTAGTATTTGTGTAATATTTTTGTGAATCCAATCCAAACACTTATCTTCAGCTAATTTTGCCGCTATTTTCGCCGCAAAGTCGGAAACACTTTCGTCAATGTCTTCATTCATAAGCAAAGGAAATATTGTATTCATTTGTTGAACACAATAGTCGTCAACAAAACTAATGCATTGCTTTTGAATCGCATCTGTTATACAATTAAAGTCTATTTCATCGCTAATCGTATTATTAGTGCTATTATTGTTGATTACATTAGAGTCGATGTAATGCTGTTTAGACTTAACAAAAATATCGGTTTTTATTCTTCTTATGCACTTCGATGTGATTCTGTCGGACACGAAGTCAACTGTTCTCTTGAGTGAAGAGGAATGAGAGTTAAAAAACTGTTCTTCGATTTGAAGTCTCAATTGTTTCTCATAATTGACTTCAATTTTGTTGCTATTATTCCACTGTTTGTTAGTGTCGACCAAAGGCATAGTCAAAGGCGTTATTTTCTTCACTTCATTTGAGGCCAGACTTTGTTTGAATATTTGGGTTAATTCAGAGTTTAATTGCGGATAAAAATCATTAAAGAACTCGAAGTCAATCAAACCGTTCATCACATCTAATGAAGGCTTCAATGAAGTGATACTAATCACTGACTTGTCGTCAAATATAGTATTGAAAACAGTTTTGTAGAAACGGTTCAAATAATTAAAATTCTTATTCGAAAGTATTTTTGTTAAACAAAACATAAGAAAAACTCCGTTATTAGGAACCGATTGCATGATTTTAGGCACAAAATGCTTGTAAATAACAACTAATAAACTGTAAATATTTTCGTAATAAACAATTCGCGCAGAAATCGGATCAATAAATGATAAAAATTCTGTAATCCATGGAATTGTATTCAAAAGTCTGTATTCATTGATAGCATTTCGCAAACAGTTTTCAAAATCAATCGAAGGTTTTGTTTGTAGACATCGAAGTCTAGTCTGACTATCAGTGAACTCATGGACAGCACTATTGGTCAGCTTTGTATCGAACGGATAAAACTGCAAAAAACCCAAAAATTTAGCCAATATTTTGAGTGTAAATAAATTATTACGAAATCCAACAATCAATTCATGTTTGTTATCACAGAAATCACTTTCAAAATCACTGCTAAACTCATTAAAATTCTTATAAAACTCAAGAATTTTGTCGATTAATAAAAGTTTGAGGTTTTCATTGAATGCGTGCGAATCGCCGTAAAAAATAAAGTCACGAAAAAACTGTTCGTCTCTTAGAAAAACATTTGTATCGCAAAAGTTTTGCTCACTATTCGACTGATGAAAGCGTTTTTGCAATTTCTTCAGCCTTTCCCTATCGGCCGAGAACTGGCCGACAGTCTCGTTGTCATCAGTATTAGTCTCGATATCACTGTTTTGGAAGTCATTCAATGACTTTAACTGTTTATAAACACAGGTTTGCAATAGTTGTGACACAAAAAGACGGGACAAATGCGACCAATTGGCCGAATCGGTGCTCAACGACAGTAAACGCTTAACATTATTACCGAATTTTGAGTTCGTTTCTCTTGTATTGCTTTTTGGCGACAAATCATTTGTGTTTCTGTTGCGATAAGTATTGAATATCTGATAGAATTCATCCCTTTGTCGACGAAAGGCATGGAATGAGTGGTCGTTTGGAAATTGATTCTTATTATCGGTTTCCGATTGAAACAAAACCGACTCTAAAGTCGTTATAAGAGTTAATTCACTGCTTTTATTCACACATTTCTGTTGCGATTCTATTATTGATAATAGTTTTTGACAAAAAATTGGCTCAAATTGTGTGAAAACATTCGAATCAGTCATTAGTTTCAAAACAGTTCTGTTGAGACAATAGACCAAACCATTGGTTGTAAGCATTTGTTGCAAACATTTAACAGAAAAATAGACGCAATTGTGGTATGAATTGAAGTATTTGTCAAAACAGTGGCGAAACTTATCGTTATATTCCTTATAAACACGTTTTGACACCAAATGACAAATGAATTTGAATTCATCGAAAAAATTGGGCACAAAATTCGAGTTTAAAATATTCGTATAAATACTCGAAATCAGATCCAATTCTGTGCCGAATGTCACCGAACTCTCATCGGCTTCGATGGCAACCAATCGACTCACTTCTGGCTTTGTCTGCGACTCATTAGTGGCCAGACTTATGGCTTGTGTTTGGTTCTGATCACACATTTTGGGTAACCTTTCGCTGGCCTTCGCTTTCTTAAGCCATTCCCGTTCAGCCGAAAGTGAGTCATTGGACGTATGGTTGGCTCGGATTGAGTCAAATGTGTTGCGATTTGAGACCAAATTATCATTACTTTTGAACCATTCCTTACGAGCACTGGCTTTGCCTTTCGAGCTGTCCTTACGGCCAGTCATGAAAAAGCCGACACAAATCTTATCGTCCGCTGAAATACAAATGAAATACGAATTAAAATAATTGTTTGAATTGTTTTCGACAAACATTTGAGCTCTGAATCCAAACCTCTTATTGTCGTCGGTTTTATTCGTTTAGTTCTTCTGCTCTTATCGTTCGGAACCACTGTTTCAGTGCTCGCTTTGCCATCGATGGCCAGACTTGTCTGGCCTTTGGTTTGTGCGGAAGAGAGGTCTGGAAACGCATTTTCATCGTTCAGATCAATAGACTTAACATTTTGTGCCAACACTTCAACCGTTGATAACTTTTTTGTTGTTTTTATGCTTTTATTCTTATAATGCTTTGAGTTATCGATGTTTTCATCGCTTTTGAAGACATTCTCGTTATTGCTATTATAGCTAACAATCGACTCATTTGTCTCACAATTATTCAAATTCTGTTGCTTTGCGACTGAATTAAGGGACGAGTCGTTGGTTTGTGTCAACCAATGGGTCGACAAATGAATGTTTGACAACAAATATGTAATGAATTCATATTTAGAGGTATTTTGTAATAAATTTCTTTCATTTGTTTCCGATTCTAACCATAGTTTCAATTCATTTGAACTGATTTTATTACAAATCAATGAATCAAATAATTCACTCATTTTTACGATTATTTGTTTTTATCTCAACTTTTGTTTACAATATCTCTCAATATCTCTAATATTTGTGTTTCATATATAAAACGTATTGTTTTTCTCACCAGATATTGCATTCAAACCATTAGTATATGGAGTGAAAGGGATTACACGAATGCAGACGTAATATACGATAAGAGCTGTGAATGAGTTCTTTGAACTTTGAGTCAAACAAGTCTTGTGTCTCAAAAATAGCGCACTTTTCAAGGATTTGATTAGACATTGATAAGACATTGCGCCAATGTTTTAGTCCTAGATTTTTTGCTCTTGGTCACAACTATTACTATTAGCATTAATTTTTGTAGAATTGTGTATAAAATTTGTTTTTAATTCAAATAAAATGGGACAACAAAAGGGGATTTATCAATCCATCTTGGTACAATTGATAATTAGTTTTAAATAAAGCTAGGCAAAATAAGAATGAATGGCACGTGAGGGATGCCAACAACGAAAATGTTAAAACTGATCAACTGTTCCTGATCTTATTTATTTAGACCTTTCATTTCTATTAAGATATTTCAGATTTAATTCTTGAAATCTGACTATCATTTGCTCAAACACTTAACAAGGCTTTCGTTCTTAAATATGAATGTACAGTCAGCACAATAAATATGTGCAGTGTAAGTTGACATATATTAGAGTAACAATGTTTTCTTCGTACATACTGTAACTGTCACCAGCTTTTACAGTGTGTGGCAGCGAAGTGTATATTTTTCTGAGACGGGTAGATAATTTTTTCCAAACAACACGGGTTAATCAAAAAATTGTGTTATTTTTGGCAATATTTATAAATCTTCAACTACTCTAGGGCATATTTTCTAGGCCTTGGATTTTTCTGATAGTTTATGTAAAACTTGTACAGCACAAGGCTATACTAGGCTAAATATTGCATCAATATTAAATGTGTCAGGCTCAATATAGCTATTTTACGGCTTGTTTATAATGTACATTGCTAGTAAAGTTTTTGGATTTTTATTATATTTACTATGACTTCTATTATCCTTAAATTGACCTTATTATCATGTCAAATATGAACTAGCAAGTACTTATTGAAACTTTCAATTTGGCGGCAAAAGAATGAGTCACATGACCTGTACTCAAATGACCTGAATATTGAACTATAAATAACGTTAAGAATCAATAAAAGTGTAATTAATTGGAAGAACGCAATGAATGCCTAAAATATAGGGAAAATGCAATACAAATAAAATGAAATAAAAACATAATTTATTGAAAGTAAGCAAAAAAGTCATTGAATTAAACGAAAATAAATGCGAAAACAAAACCAAAAATACAAACGAATGAGAGTTTGTGTGAAAAATGCGAACGAATTTCAGTCCTGTTTTGTGTGAATACGAGTGAAACAAATGGACTGAAAATCAAATACAATTTCGAAACGATTTTCAATAAAATTGAGTTTAATTTAGATTTAAATGTCATTTGAATTGAGTGTCGAAATGAATGACGAGTTTGTGAACGGATGTGATAGCAGTGCAGAAGAGACTACCAAACCATTTGATGTGATTACCATCGATGACGACGAGGAAGAGGACGAGGAATATGACGACGATATTGTCGAAGAGGACGACGAGTTCGGGGTATGGGTTGGGGTATGGGTTGGGCTTTGCATTGGGTTCTGGTTTGCAGTTATATAGCATTTCATTATCTTTTCATTGACTGACAGAGCGATGAAATCCAAATCCTGGAAGTGATTACCAGAAAGACATCGAATGAGTTGAACACAGATTTGTCACCAATTGGTACGAAAGGCACTGAACTGAGTGCTGAAGAACTGGACCGAAGACTGAATGAGTCGTGTAATACATGTTTGCAAACAATCAATACAAACGATTTGAATGAAAACCATTCGGACATTGAGTCCAGAGTCGAGTCCAGAGCAGAGACAAAGTCTGCGATCAAAACCAGTCCAAAACGGATAATACCTCTGTCTCTGAGTACCAGTGCTTCGACGTCTCGGCTTCCGGTAGACGACAATCAGCACAAGGAGGAGACGACAGGCGATCCGCCGCCCAATAAACTGATGCGAACTGAAGGTCCGAATGAAGAGCTTAATGAAGAACCAAATGATGGCTCAAATGAAGCCCCAAATGAAGAGCCGATGCCTTCAGTCAGTGCACCCAAACTCGATTCGGAAACACTTTATCAAAACGTTAGTCAAAAACAGACTTCAATTGATTTTGAGTTTAATTGAAATTATTTTTCTTATAAATAGTATTTAAAAGCATTGAGATATCGGTTGAATGAACTCGAAGTCAATGTCTCACAGATTGAAGATATGGTCAAAAAATTAGACGACATTTACGCCAAAGTCAAAGAAAATAATAAGAAATTTCTTAAATCAAAACAATTTCCAAAACTTATGGAAACGTTTACAATAGAAGTGACGGAAATAGAGAACGAGAGCCGAGTTGTCAGTCATAACAATGATCTGATCCGCGAATTGAATCGATTGGCTCTTAAGGTCAAAGAGAGTACAGAAAAAGTGGAGAATAAGAGCAATAAGATTAAGAAATTGACCAAAACTTTGAAGAATATACAGAAGAGTATCTTTGCCGCAGAGAATGAGGAACTGGACTACGAGGCGATGGAACGGAACACGAGTTTTACTGATTTGCCAAAACTCTATCGAAAGGCCGAAGAGGTTTGGAGGAAAAGAGAGGAACTGTTGAACCGGTCGACACATTCGGGAAGAATTCTATTCAAACGACTCAGATATGACTCAACCGAATACCCAGAGGTCAACAAATGTGCGGAAAAGCTGTTCAATAATCACATGAAACGATTGAAGAATAAGACGACCAAAGGATATGTCGACGAGTCGTTCACTTATATCGATGTCCGGAAAGCGATTTTAGATGAGATTCAAAGCAAACAATTAGTTGTTATGAATTCGGACGCAATGATTGCAACCGTTTATAGGGATCTGTTGACTGAGCTCCGGGAGAGGCGGAAGAAAGACTCGGAAGAAGTGTTCGAAACACTCGAATCGTTAGAAGACTTAAAACCGGAAACGTTTGTCGAAAACGATCCGCAAATAGAGATTGAATTAGAAAAGAATAAATCATATTATGGCCGCAAAATGGATGAACTCTTCCAGAAGTACACCATTGAGGACAGGAAGAAGAACGGAGAGTCTGTGCTCACCGACAACCGGTGCGAATGGGAGTCACCTCTGCTTGAGAGCGAAGAGTTCGATCTGATGGACGTCAAGGACGGAGACCTCGAGGAAGAGGACAACGAAGAAGACAACGAAGAGGACGACGTGAGCGATGAGGAGATCAAAGAGATATTCGGTGCCATACCTGTGCCCGACTTCGCCACAATACAGTCAGAACCGGCACCTGCTGTGCAGGCAGAAGCCCCCGCCCAGGCAAGTGAGGCACCGCCGCAGCCGACAGTGACTACTAGTGCTGTCACTTCTGAAGAGAATTGTTCGGCAGATGTGGCCAACGGTTAGGACTTTTAGTTTATAAGAGTTTAAAGAGTTTGTAAAATATACTTAAATTTATAAAAAAAAATTCTCTAAATATTCGTTTAACTTATGAACCCATTCGTCAAAAATAACATATTTTTTAATCCATTCATCGCTTTCTTCTCATTGTTTATAAATATTTTTTGCATTACTTATAATTAAAATAATATTTAATATAAATAATTAGTTTTTAGTTTGAATTATAAATTAATAGTAATATGCAATTCATTGGGTTTTTGTAACTTTTTTTGTTTGTTTTTTTAACATTTTTTTGTATTTAATAATAAAAATATTTAAATTTTTTCGCAAATCATTTGTTAAAAACTCAGAAATTCTTGGTTTTTATGATAAAGTTTTTTTTTCGCAAAATTAGTTTATATTTTATTTATTTTCTAAATGATTATAATCTAAAAAATAATTTCTGTTTATTTAAATATTTTTTATTTTTTTTAATATTCAGAAAATAAAGTGAAATTTTATTAAAAATATATATAATTTGTTTAATATATCAATAGTTTTGACTCTTTTTTGGTCTTCTGTTCGCTTATTCCTATTCTTATTAATAGTTTTCAATTATTC
>JAQIWA010002348.1:0-13658 GCA_034693305.1 Eueremaeus valkanovi
AGTAGCAAATTATGTATCAAGTTATAATATTTGATTTAATTCTTAACATTCACCAGGTAAATCCAGTTGAAACTACCATTTTGGCATTATTTCATATTCAAATGTGCTGGTTGGGTGAAAATTGATACAATAAAAAAGCAATTATATGTACATGACTTGTCAAGACTATTTCAATTATTATTCAGATAACATTTTACAGTTTGAACAACTGCTAAAATTTTTAACCTAGCTCTTTATTGCGGATGAGCACATTTCACTTATTTTTAATTATTTGTAATAAAAGTAAAATTAAACTCCATTGAATGATTGACCCGTGTGTTTTATTTTTCAAGACATAATTGGCTTAAAATTTTAAGAAAGAATTTCTTACAGTTTGAAAATTAATTTTTATAATACATGAAATTATTAACATTTTAATGAATATTCAGATATTGAATATCTCTTATCTTAATTAAGAAGAAAAGCTTTTAAATTATTTTCTGAATATATTATTTTTATTTTCATATTTTAGCCCTAACTGTAAGTTTACATTAAGACTACTTTTATTGTTGATATTAATGATACCTATATTCTGTTGTGTTGTCTATGCATATGATGTATAGAATCTAATGAAGTAAAGCACAGAATAGTTCGTTAGATAAGTGTTGTCGCAATATTGGCAGATGTGTGCACTTGATATGTATAGTATGCTTGGTATTTGGGTCAACTTATATATGATTTGCAAGAATTGAAGAATTTTATACATTATTTTCATTTCTGTATTTTATTTTGTATAAAATTAATTATTTATATACATTTCTATTAAATTAATAGAAATCAATTGTTTCTCACATTAATATTTGCGAAACATGCATGATTCAATGATATATAAATTAATATTAAAACTGTAATAATTTCATTAATTTACTATTAATATAAACTTGTCTGGTCATATAAATTATTTGGTCAACATAATATGCCACGTTAAATTTTTATTAATTATATTTGAAAGTTTTTCTTAAATAATTTGACAGTACAAATAGTTATCAAATAGTGTCTTCTTATAGTAACCAAATTTAAAAGACTGTTATTTAAAACTACAATTATTTTAATTATTGATTTATTTTCTACCAATTCATTTGATCCAGAACCTATCTGATAATTTTCTTGCTTATATTTTTTATTGAATTTTTATTGAAGTTTATTTTAATAAAATATTTTGATTGAAAATAAAATTTGTTCCGAAACAATCCGCTGAATAAAATTGATTTATTCTGGTGAATCAATCGATAGTAACGTTTGTCACAATTATTGTCTTAAAAGCAGACAAATTATGTGAATATACTTTTGAAAACGAAATATTGGAATCAAATCCTATTCAAGGATAAAATTATTTTTAAAACTGTAAAAATGTTTTGCAATAGATAATAAATTGTACGTTCAAGGTAAAATAAAACAATTGAATTAAATGGATCAAACTAGATTTATTTTGATAACTTTTTATTAATTTAATTTACTATGGATTGACTTATTAATTGAACTATTATATCTGGATTATGATATATCCAACACAAAAATTAAAATATACAAAAAAAAATAATTGACAAGGTGATATAATATCGCGGTCGCGGACGTTTCGCCCCGGGACGTTTCACACTGGGACGTTTGGCCCCGGGACGTTTGGCCCCGTGGACGTTTCGCCCATAAACCTTTGCCACACAATACTATTCGATATTCGGTATAGACTTACCAAGGTTATATATCATATTAATATCAATAAATATTTGAAATAATTAAACTTCGACTAAATAATTCAGATATATCTGGTTAAGATTTGGGGAGTCAAGTAATCTTATCACCATTCCTGTAAGCTTATAGTCACATATGATCAAGGTCTTTGGGCAAAACGTCCCCGGGGCGAAACGTTCACGGGGCGAAACGTCCGTAATCCATAATATCGAATTACTTTAAAAATATATAGTAATAACTATCTCAAGACTACTGATGATATATGCAGGGAGAGGTGAAAATTTTCAGTTTCCTTTAGAATGGGACTAGATAAATTCACCGAGAGAATGAATGAAAAAATCATTCAAACAAGTTCCATCAATAAATATGATTTTCACTGCAAACCAATTGAAATATTTTTGCATGAGCATATAATTTAATAATAAATGCAAACCTTGTTTACAGTTTATAAAATATATTTATTCAGGTTAACTTATTTCTTCACAATTTAATCAAAGTCAAAAATGAAATATCAATTTCTATATCAATTGCTGCTAAAGAAATGTCAAATGATGAAAATATTGTATTACCTTGTTGTTAATTATTTTTTGTTTATATTAATATTTTTTTTCTGAAATCAATGAACATAAACAATGAAAAAGTTGTGCAAATCTTTTATAATACCATTAATTAGTAATACAAAAGAAATGGCTTATAATTTATAAAAGTTAATACTTATTGTTAAATCATCCAGTTATATATAGAGGACTTGTCAAGATTATTTCAATAATTATTCAGATCAAATTTTACAGTTTCGTAATCAACAAAAGTTAGATAAGAATTTAGGTGATGGCTTATTCCAATTGTATTATTTTACCTTGAATAAGTAGTATTTAATATCTATTGCACAACATTTTTACTGTTTTAAAAATTATTTTAACGTTGAATAGCATTTGATTCGAATATTTCGTATTCAAAAGAATATTCAAATATTTTGTTTGCTTTTAAGCAAATAATTGCGACAATCGTTACAATTGAGTGGTTCGCCCAAAAAAATCAATTTTATTCATGGGATTGGTTCTGGACAAATTTAAATTCAATTCAAATCAAATATTTTTTATTATTGTTATAGTAAACCTTTAAAAGACGAAACCGTTATTTAAAAACACGATTTAATTTAATTAATGAACTTTATTTCTTGCAAAATCATTTGATCCAGAACCTATCTGATAATTTTTTGGTTTATAATTTTTTATTGAATTTTTAATTTTATTTTAAGTTGATTAAATATTTTCATTGAAATAAAAAAAAATTTCTTCCGAAACAATAAGCTGAATAAATTGATTTATTCGGACGAATCACTCAATAGTAATGTTTGTCACAATTATTATCTTAAAAGTAAACAAATTATGTGAATATACTATGAGAACGAAATATCAGAATCAAATGCTATTCAAAGATAGTTATTTTTAAAACTGTAAAAATGGCGCGCAATAAATATTAAATACTAGGTTCAAGGTAAAATAATACTATTGGTATATTGATCAATTGAATTTATGCTGATAAATTTTTATTAATTTAATTTACTATGGATTGATTTATTAATTGAATTATTATATCTGGATTATGTTATATCTAGCACAAAAATGACAGAGATGCAAAAAAAATAATTGACATGGTGATATAATATCGAATTAATTGAAAAATATTTATTATAAACTATTTCAATACTACAGTATTTTTGATCAACTTTATTGTTAGCATAATATTCAATTAAAATATTCGAAAAAAAACTAATGAAATAGAAGCAAATCTTTAATAATACCATTAATGGAAAAGAAATGGTTTTTGAACATGAAAATCATAATCCAATTTTATATACAGGACTTGACAAGATTAATTCAATATTAATTCTGATTAATTTTCACAGTTTGAACAACGTCTAAAATTTTTAACATGGCTCTCTATTAGGGATGGGCACATAGCACTAATTTTAATTATTTGTAAAAAAAAGTAAAATTAAATTGCATATATCAAGTGACCCAGATATATTATCTTTCGAGACATAATTAGCTTAAAATTTTAAAAAAGAATTTCTTACAGTTTGAAAATTAATTTTTATAATACTTGAAATTATTAACATTTTAATGAATATTCAGATATTTAATGTCTCTTATCTTAATTTAGAAGAAAAGCTTTTAAATTCTTTTCTGAATATATTATTTTTATTTTCATATTTTAGCCTTAAATGTAAGTTCACATTAAGACTACTTTTATTGTTGGTATTAATGATAACAATATTCGGTTGTGTTGTCTATGCATATGATGTGTAGAATCTGATGAAGTGAAGCACAGAATAGTTCGTTAGATAATTGTTGTGGCAATCATTGCCAGAAGTGTACACTTGATACGTATAGTGTGATTGATAATTAGGTCAACTTATATATGATTTGCAAGAATCGAAGAATTTTATAAATTATTTTCATTTCTGTATTTTATTTTGTATGAAATTAATTATTTATATACTTTTCTATTAAATTAATAGAAATCAATTGTTTCTCACATTAAAATTTGCGAAACAAGCAAAATTCAATGAAATATAAATTAATTTTAAAACTTTAATAATTTCATTAATTTACTATTAAAATAAACTTGTCTGGTCATATAAAATATATGGGCAACATAATGTACGATTTTTAATTTTTATTACCGGTACTTATATAATATTTGAAAGTTTCTGCTTAATAAACTTGACTGTACAAATAGTTATAACGATTAATTTTGAAAAATTTCTAATTATCTTGATTATTGAGTCTAATACTTTTTGATAAAACTGTAATACTAAAAATATTCCAAAGGTACATGGCCAGAATTAAGTTTTTTGCTTTTTCAATGTTTCAATACTTTTGGAAATTTTTCAAATTTATCTTGATAACTATTTGTACTGTCAAATTTTTTTTAAGCAGAAACCTTCAAATATAAGAAATTAAAATTAAACCTCCAATATAATGATTTCCATATATTTTATATGACCAGTTAAGTTTATTTTAGGAAGAATTATGTGAACAATAAAATTGAAATTTTCGAAATAAATTCTGTATTAAACCTTATATTGATTGACATATTCTATGCTATTATTATGGAAGCCATGTCTTACATAACTATTAAAATCAAATACGAAATATGGTATCAATTTATAATCAAGTTGAAATTAGAATACAAGGATAAACAAATTGTCCAATTATAGATTATTATTCTTGCTTAATAAATGTTTCCGAATATTATCTTGAAAAATGCATTTGGATAAAATTAATCTAGTTAAAAGTTTTTTACATTTTATCAATCTTGATTCATCAATTTCTTATGAATATATCAATATTAGAAATACACTTGCTAACAAATGAATTTTTGTTTTGTCTCTATTCTGAAACATGGTAAAATGCAAGATCACTTTCTTCTGCTAACCGAAAATAATAAATATCCAAGAACAGTCACTTGATAAATGCTCAATTTAGTTTACAAGAATTCAGCGTTTATTAGAGTTATAAATAAAATTTAAAATTTTCAGAATTCTTGAATATTTGATTCTAGTTAAGGATTTGAGACTATTTTTAATTTTTCAGATTATCTTGATATTTATTTTCAAAGTCAAAATTAATTAGAATAATCTTTGAAATAATTTGTAATAAAAATTAAACCATTTATTCTCGAGAACCCATATATTTTATATGACCTAGCAAGACTATTTAAAAATTTGATTAACGAATAATTTACAGTTTGAAAATTTATTTTTATTTTAATTAAAATTCTAATATATTTGAAATTTATTCTAAAATATATTTTTTATTTTTTAATAATTTAGACATAATCTTAGACATAACACTTTGAGAATAATCCTATTATTTGTATTAATGACAACAAAATATTATTCTGTTATGTTATCCATTGATATCTAACGAACTATTCTCTGCTTTAGTTCATTAGATTCTTATACATCATAAGTGTTGTGCACATCATTGCCCGATGTGTGCACTTGATATACAGTGTGCTTGATATTTAGGTCAACTTCTAAGATATGCAAAAAAGTGAAATGTCTTATGAATTTTCTTCAGTTAATTCTCTTCTTAGCCTTATCTAATCGTATAGAAAAAATTATCTTGCACAAAATTTTTGAATTGTTTCTCTCATTAATATTAAGGATATATTTTATTTTTGTTATTTTTCGCAAGAATTATGTTTGAAATAAATTCTGTACTAAACCTGAAATACTTACGGAGAGAATGAACTCACAGTTATTGCCGACTCTTAAGGATCTATTGCTTTGATATAATTATCTATCGAGTAGTCAACCAATTCATCACTAATTTGTTTGCAGTTATACTACGGATGGCTTCGAAAATAATGTAATTATTTGTGTGTTATATCTGTTCATTCAATTGATGTTTTTCGTGGAAAAAACGAGAGAAGATGTGACTAGAATATAAAATTTTTCACATACTGCAAAATAAATGTTTTTTGAGCTGGATCTTTTTTAAAAACAAGATAGAAAACATCAAGTTCCTAAACTTTTTATTTGGTTAATGAATTTGATTAAAGATTCCTTATCCAGGCAAATTATAAATTATTATTTAATTTTTGATATTTAATTATTGCTCAGTAGTTGAGGCAGGGTAATGAACGAGGTGAATTTAAAACACAAAATAACATGGAATTAATTTGTAAATTTTATCTTAATATTATTAATTGACCAAGTAAATATTAGTTATAGCTATTAAAAAAATTAATAAATTATTATAAAACTGTAAAAAATGTTTACTTGGTCAATTAATACATTAGAAATTCTGATATTAAAATCTATTGTTTTATGAAGTTTATTTAAATAATAATATGATTTTATTCTAATTTTTATTACAAATATAGACAAAATATAATCTTCCTCCTATTTGATAATGAGTTGCATAATATTCTTACAGAATAATACTATGAACTACAGAATATTCTGTTTGCAAATTCTTATATTCTATATGTTATCTCTTAACCAATTATTCGTCTACAAGTAATCCAATTATTATTCCGTAATAGCAGTAGAAATATAAGAACAAAAGCGAACAAAAATAAAATATTCAGACAATGCCTACAATACATGAATTAAGTCAAAGCTATCGCGCATTCGGATGAAAACATGCTTTGATGTGATACAGAATGAGGATACAAGGTACACTGGTCAATTATTGATTTACAGTCTTGCTATGTTGCTATAAATTAGTAGGCGGGGAAGGGGTTGAAGAGAATATGACAAAAACAGAATAATTGCAAATAATTGAGCCATGTCATAATTTGAATAAAATTATAGAAGTTAATTAGGAAAAATGGCAGCAAATTATAATCAAATTATGAAAAGAATGCCAGCAAAAATCAACTTGTTTAATTTAGTTATTATATTATTGTGAAAATAGCAAATTTCACAAATAAGGAATATTTTTAAAAAAAATTGTTCCGGTTTATATATTTATTATATTATGTTGAAAAATGTAATTTTATAAAATCTATCTAGTTAAACAATGTGCGTTATAACTAACGATGTAAAAGCTGTAAATTTACGGTAAGTTACGGTAAATTTACCAGTAGTTTGGGAAATTTACCGTAAGTTATAACCTATTTAGTGGCACCATCTATTCAAAAACTGGAATATTTATATAAATTTATATAAAAATTCTTTGAATATTTAAAAATATTATGAGCTAAACCACAAGTTTGAAAAAGGGTAAAACAAGCAGTTTTTTAAAGTATCGTCAATCTATTAAATGTACTGTTTTTAGGCATATAATCAACAATAGCAGTATAATTCACATGTTTCACACATTGCATAATTTACCACCTATATGTAAATTTACGGTAAATTTACCGTAAATTACCGTAAATTTACCAACAAATCTTAATTTACCGTAAATTAACAACGTTAGTTATAACCAATACAATTTTAACAAAGTCTTGTGAATATAATTTGTATTATAGCTACAGTGCGTGAACTTATCTCTCCTACATTTTCATTTCTTAAAAGTCCAGCAACACTTTGTTGATAGTGGGGAATGGGGTGCAATCCCAGTTATGTTATAGTAAATAATCGGATCTATCATAACCTGGGTTATGCCCCCATTTCCCACTATCAACAAAGTTTTGCTGGAATTTTAAGAAATGAAAATGTAGGAGAGATAAGTTCACGCACGGTATATTAACTTACAGTCGTTAAATAAATAAATTATTTTTGCATGCTTAGTTGAAAACAATGTAAAAAGCTAGATCACTTTATTTTGCACACAAAAAATAATAACGTTCTAAGAACATTTTCCTGAAAAATGTTCAATTTGTTTTGGCTTGAGTTAATTTAATCAAATAATGAATAAAATTCAATACATGGCCAAAATTGAATTATTTTATTCTAGGTGATGATTAGAAAATTTATTGTGAATTTTTCAAATTTATCTTGATATCTATTCTTAATGTTAATATTTATGTCATAATCTTCGAAATAAAAGTTAATTTTATTGAATGACAATAATCTGCCATATATTTTATATGATCAGTCAAATTTATTAAATATTTAATGAAAGAATTTATTACAGTTTGAAAATTTCATATTTATTGAAATTATAATTACTTGAATAAAAGTTTATATTAAAAGTTATAAAGTAATAATATTTTATTCCAGTTCATTGTGAAAAAATATCATTGATTAACGAAATAATTTATAAATTATTTACATAAACATCAAAACTCTATTTCTATTGTCATTTTTATTTCGTATTAATTAAGCAATAATTAAAATCATTGAACATATCTCTCAGCTATTAATCATTTCTACAAATAATGTACAGAATATCCAATGCGTTAGGAATTGTACACAACTTTCCACTCAATTATTGATTAAACTGTTATTTTCATTCGAAAAGTCATGCGTTTTGTAACTCATTTGATACTGAAGTGTATTAAGCCTTCAAAATATCTCTTCCAGTCTTTTAAAAAAAATGTTAAATCAAAGAATGTTTTAAATATAAATTAGTTTTCGTTTATCTTTCAGTTAATGTAAATTAATTGTCAATCAATTGCATGAATGAGCATGCTTCTATTTAAAATTATCCTAGTCTATACAATCTAGAAAATAATCTAGCACAACAATAAGATACTTTGTTTAATCTATCATGATGTTTTTGTTGGAATTTTCTTTAAATGTATTAAATACATGAAATGTGTCTATTAATCAAATTTTTTTTAACAGAATATTCTCTATACTATTCAGTACTATATTATAAACACTTTACGTTAAAGTGAGGTTCACACTAAACAGACATGACATGACATGACATAAATATCGATATTTGACATGGCTTGAACTAGGAACTACTTCCTAGAGATGAATCTACCTTGATACAACTTACTTTGAACAAAAATCTTTGATATTGCTACTTCTTACTATTGATATTTCTTATTATCTCGCTAAAAAACATAATGATCCTGGTAAAACCTGCTTTGTAACGATAATTAGTTATGTGGATGAAATTTATTTACTTGATAAGTTATTTGATAGACGATTATTTATTAGATATTTGACAATAAGAGTTTAATTCAAATGAACAGGATGAAAATGTATCGCCTCCGCCTCCCATTCTAAACAATATTACCAAGTACATTATAAATATGAATATTCTTTGAAATTTAAAGTATTATAAGTTGATTTAAAAATTTATATATTAATTGTGTCAAGGAATTAGTCATAAATCGAGTAATTTTAATATCGATATTCATGTCATGTCATGTCATGTCTGTTTAGTGTGAACCTTAAAGTGAAAAGAATTATAAGAAAAAGTGAAAAATATTACAAAATCTTTTGAATAAAATTCGCTAAAAAAATATGAATTTAATCATTTTAATAAAATAAATTATTTTTTGTTGTTCGAAAATTTTTTACTTTTTTTTTGAGAATAATTGAAATACTTTTGAGTTTTCAAACATATATTTACATTAGATTTGAATGTATACTATTTAATAGCCAATAAATGAATAACATGGTTAAATATAAGACATCGAAGATTAATTTATAAACATGTTACATTGAATTACATTTTCTTTAGTTAACCTTGATCATCCCTAATTTACTAACCACACAGCCCTAATCTAATCCCCGTTGAATGCAATCAATTACAAACACATTAACACAGAATTGCTTTTACATTCAATTCGTTGTCTTTCTGATCCATTCAATCGGTATTTCTTTATTAGAGACCAAACACTCGAAACATATTATAGGGCATTGAATCTCAAAATAAATACTTTAAATCAAAAATTGCTTAAATTTCAAACGCTTTTAAAGATTCTGTAAAATGAACTTGTCTTATGTTGTCAAATAAATTAGCCTTATAAAAAATTTATGAACTAGATCATTTTTATATCTGCAATATTTATTATAACGAAAAGGCTTTTAGTAAATGCATTAAAAGCAATGAAAGCCAAAAGTGTGTCAAAAGAACTGAATTCCTGAGAGGAATGAGATTCAGACGGATATAAAAGGCATCTGTGAATGTGAGACATAATGTCTGACTTAATCAATTAGACTTTAGTAGATAGAAAATCCTATACTTTACAATTGCACTATTCATGGGGGTAGCCAAGGTGTTAGAAGAAAATAAAAAAAAATTGGCTCAAATTTAATTGGAATTAATTTCGAAATATTTGAATAATAGAAATTCATAATTGATCCCAGGGCTTAAGATAATATTGATGACCAAGCTATTAGTGATTATACAAAAAAATCACAAGTTGAAATGAGGGAACAATTTGATCTAGGCATAGAATTTCATAGAATATTTTATTTTATTTTAATTTCACCCGGCCCAATACAATTTAACCTGGTAAAATATTTTTGAAATTTTAAGCAAGTAAAATAAAAACATATCAATTTATCCAGGAACAAATTGTATTCAATGTATTGATTGTTTTCTAATTGATTAAAAGATTGATACAGTTTATAATTGAAATATATTAATAGTATTCCATTGAAAATGTAAATAAATTCTTGCAAAGAGAAAGAGAAGAATGTATTCTATGTTCGCATATATATGCCCGAATCACAAGTACAGAGTTTTCCAAATGTCCCGCAAACTTTGAAACTTAAACTGCACAAAAACTACAGGGGTTACAATATTGAAGCTGGTCTTATTTGAAAGAGGGATAGTGGAGGTTTGATAAAAAAAATATATGAAAAATATCCTTGCACTATTCAAAGCGCTAGATTCAAAAATGCTGAAATATTGAATTTTCTATTTGAATCTGGAGCTACGCAAAAACCACAGGGGACACCGAATTGATTATTGTCTCATTTGAAAGAGAGTTAGAAGAGGTTTGATAAAAATGTTATATGAAAAATATCCTAGCACAATTCAAGGTCCCAGATTCAAAAATGTTGAATTATTATTTTTTATCAAAAATAAAATTTGTAGGAAAAACTCATTTTTTCCAATCAGATGCAAATTTTTGAGATGTAAGCGATAGCGTGTTTATCACTGATCAATTTCAAGTAGATAAATTCGGTAAATTTATGCGGATCTAGAAATGGTGCTCAAATCAAATTTTTAACATTTTCTTAATAGAAAAGTCAATATTTCAGCATTTTTAATCTAGCGCTTCGAATAGTGCAAGGATATTTTTCATATATTTTTTTTATCAAACCTCCACTATCCCTCTTTCAAATAAGACCAGATTCAATATTGTAACCCCTGTAGTTTTTGTGCAGTTTAAGTTTCAAAGTTTGCGTGACATTTGGAAAACCCTGTAATTTCCTTATAGTAATTGCACCCCAGCTCGTCTTCCCCTTACGGACGGTTTGTCTTACTTTATGCTAAATTAGTTGCAATACTTGCTATGATTATACACTATTAATGTTAGCATAATTTATTCAGGTTACACTACAAACTCTTAGAACCTAGATGATAATTATAAACTGTACTACCTGAAGTTTCTTTCTCATCCACATGATCTGCATTTGTTTCGATATTATCTGTCGATTCATTTGATTCTGTCGTCGACTGACTTTCTGTTATTGTCTGAGTATTAGATTCACTTGTTTCGGTCGTATCACTAGTTTTCGGCCATTCAGTGCTTTGCTGTCCAACTGTTTGGAAGATTTCAATTCAAAACATACTCTCATTGTATAGATTAAGTCTATTTACGTTTCAGATTATTCTCAGTCATCTTTGAACTCATTTTATTTGATTCTGTGCTTTCATTATCATCTGCTTTGTCCGCATTTTCTTCAATATTCTTATGAGAATCAGTAGATTCTGTGGAACTCACTTCAGAACCACTTTCTTCTGTTGTTGTCTTCGATCTCATTGTCTCTGAATTTTCAAATATAATCAATTAAATTGACCTCTGGCACAGTTGTTCTTACCTGACGGTTCAGTCTCTACTACTTGATCCGCATTAGATCCGATATTATCCGAGGACTCTGTAGTAGATTTAATTGTAGTAATTGAAGTTGTCGTTGATGGCAAAACTGAACTTGCTTGATTACTTGCTTCATCTGGATCTGGATGAGAGTTCAAATTATGTGTCATTTGAAGTAAACTGGATTATTGAGCTTAAGCTTATTTACGATTAGTATTAAGTGATTCTGTTGTCAGGACTTTCTTATCAGTCGTTGTCTTTGAACTCATTTGATGTGATTCTGTGCTCAATGTGTGTTCACCTGATTCTGTGCTCAATGTGTGTTCACCTGATTCTGTGCTCAATGTGTGTTCACCTGATTCTGTGCTTTCATTATCATCTGCTTTGTCTGCATTGTCTTCAACACTCTTATGCGAATCAGTACTTTCTGTGGAACTATCACCCGAATCACTTTGTGTGGAACCTATTTCATTAGTGGTTGTCCTCAATGTAGTCGTTTCTGATGTTAAAGTTTTTTTTATAGAATTCAATACTATTTACGCTTAAATTTTATTACCCTTTCCTTCCGTATTATGTGATTCTGTTGTCAGAACTCCATTAGTAGTCGTTTGCTCTGAACTTCTTAGATGTGATTCTGTACTCAAATTGGATTCATTATCATCTGCTTTGTCCGCATTTTCTTCAACACTCTTAGATTCTGTGGAACTCTCTTCTGAACCACTTTCTGTTGTTGTTGTCTTTGATGTCGTTGTCTCTGATACTTAACAATTGCATTAAAAAATATATTTATTGCAAAAATTAATTTTATCCGAAAATAACAATATCTATTCAAAACATAAGAGAATTGGACTAAAGGTTTTGAATTGAATTTTAAATGAATCGAAAATGTTTCTAGATCAGCAAATAATATTGAAGCTTGCTAAAAATCATTGTGATATTTATATTAACTGGGACAGTTCTATACAAAAAGTTGAAAACCAATCTCAGGTTCAGTAATAATAATAATTATTCTGAATTTTCAACTATTTTGTGAAAATGTTTTAAAAAGAAATGTAAACTCCATTATAATAATTGCACTCCAGCTCATCTTCCTCTTAGGGAAGGTTTGTCTTACTGTACGCTATGGTCGATGAGTTGCAATACTAGCTATGATTATACACTTTTAATGTTCTCATAATTTATTCAGGTTACACAACTTAACTCTTATAACCTAGATGATAATTTATAATAAACTGTACTAGCTGAAGTTTCTTTCTCATCCACATGATCTGCATTTGTTTCGATATTATCTGTCGATTCATTTGTTTCTGTCGTCGACTGACTTTCTGTTGTTGTCTGAGTATTAGATTCACTTGTTTTGGTCGTATCAGTAGTTTTCGGCCATTCAGTGCTTTGCTGTCCAACTGTTTGGAAGAATTCAATTGAAAACATACCCTCATTGTATAGATTGAGTTTAAGTCTATTTACGTTTCACATTATTCTCAGTCGTCTTTGAACTCATTTTATTTGAT
>JAQIWA010002349.1:0-13657 GCA_034693305.1 Eueremaeus valkanovi
AAAATACACTTAATTTTGTCTAAACTTTTACTCAATTTTTTCAATTCATTTAATTTAATCATAAATTCATTTATTCTGCTTTTAATTGAACTCATTTTCATTAATATTTCTTTAATTTCAGTAAAAACTAATTGAATTAAAATTCATTTCAAAACAAAAACAATGAAAATATAAATCGCGGCAAAAGATATGATATCTCTATGGAAACGAATAGTGTTTTCATTCATTGAGAGTCAGAGACATCTCTCATATCCGGCACTAAATGTTTCCAATCCTTGAAAAGACTTTTAATTCCAATTCTCGTTAAGCAATAAATTAAAAATTCATTTCATTTTACAATTAATTAATATTTTATTAATCAATATATGAATCCAATTACAGACAGCGATAGTATTACAGAAAGACTTTGATTATAATAGCCGATCAATAACTACAGTCATTATCAGACAAGTCATACGAGTACTCAATCAGCTTTAATTCAGCCAGAGTTTGATCATATGTTCTTGGTCATATATTAACACCCGCACTACATAACAACTTTTGCGTTAATAAAGTGCAACAAAAATTAATTATAACTTTTCTGAACATAATTATAGATAAAAGAAAACAAAAGTTCAAATCAAAATTAAAAGAAACTGGATCACATCTCGGTAAAAAAAATCACCATAGCTAGATTTGAAAAACTGTTCAAAATAAAATTCAAATGATCAAGATATGAATTTAAAATGTGTTACATTAATGCTCGGATTACATATTTAAACTGTTTAAGCGTCGGACCTGTCTGACAGCGACTGTATATAAGCAATCAATCAGTTATTACATTACAAATCAATCGAAAAGAAAGAGTTATTAAATATTATATACGAAAAAAAATTCAATATTATATAACACTTGGTGTCAATGATCTATATATAAGATTATAGCGAAATATTATATCAATTTATATATATTTACACAAAAAAAATCAATAAAATTCAGTCATAAAAAAATTGAAAAACAATACAAACGGAGCGAAAAAAACAATAAAAATATATTTAATATATTCTATGATTAAAACACAATTATAATTATATTTTGCTTTTCGTATAAATAAGTTAAAGACGAGACCATTGGATAAAATGAGACAAAAAAATAATTGAAAAATATAATGAACTTTATTCTCAAAATACATATAAACTGAATATAACTCAGAATTATATTAATAATAATTGAATTTATTCTTCAGATTCCTCTCATATGGTAAGCCCTGAAAGAACGCGTTTGGCATATCTCATATTTAATCAAGATCATATTGAAGTAATAGTATGAACAAGGGTCTATTTCTGTCACATAATTAATATATGCAAAAAAAACATAAGAATTAATACTGTTTTCTGATGTCATTTAGTAATTAAATCCTAAATATAATAATATTTTCATTGATTACATACATAAAGAATATTCAGTTAAAGAATATTTTTTTCAAACATTGGTTTTTGGAAGTTCTGGTGAATAGAATAAAAGTGTAAATAATTATTTGTTTTTATGTTTACATTATATTTAGTTCACATTTAAACTAAAAAAAAATTTAATATTAATTATGAATTTAAAGCTTTGTTTACCGGTTTCATAGATTTGAGTAAAGGTACTTTTATTTTACATGTTTTTTTTCATTGAGTATTATAGCATCGACTGGATTACTAATCAGTATTCATCTCAGCTAGATTATAATTTGAATATTTATTACGAACTAGGTGATTATTTATATAAGTATACAGGTATATATGTAAAGAAAAATGAGACAGGTCAAAAAAATAATTCTATAATAAGTTACACTGAAATGAATGAGAATAGGCTTAATAAGAGATTCCTTATTAACAACGGAAAAGTGAGAGAAAAAAATATTAGAAAATAAATAATTAATCATTTAATTCAATATAAGCGTCACTTTTGTGGCTAATAATTAACTGGATATTAAAAAAGTTGTTAATTTCCTTCAAAATAATTAATGACAGAAATGTCTGGAAATATCAAGAATTGAAACAAAAAAAAATTTGACGAAAAATATTCATTACTTTTCTCCCGAATCCGTTGTTTAAGCGGTTTATTACATATAAATTGACTTAATTTTCAGAGATTAGAGTATATTATGGTTTCATAATTGGAAATCAATTTTTTTTTCTTAATTAGATTTATAAATATTTTATATTAAAAACAGAATATTATTATTATTTTTTATCCCTAAATAGCATACAATACACAGAATACTAATGTTTTTTTATCGTAAGAATAATAGTCATAAAAATTGGTAATAAATTGTTTTTGATGTCAATTAAGAATATTCTTTATATTTATATAACAAATGCTTTTTATTTTTCAGATGTATTTCGAGAGATATTATGGATATTAATGAGTAAAACAATTGAATTTTTTTTATAAAAAGACATTTTTTTGATAAATTTCTCATTAAATATATTTTTATTTTCTCGAAAAAACAGATTATTTTACATATTATTTATCATTTGTTTCTGAATTTTATTGATTTTTCTTAAAGTAATCAAAAACTAAATTCAAGTTTTTTTTTATTATTCAAAAATGTTTTTCTACTATTGATTGCAATAAATTCACTGATGATGTGAATGATGTAATCAGTTGTTAATTGATTTTAATTATAAATTATTTTTTGAATAAAAATTTCAGAATTTTTTTTGCTGTAAATTATGTTTTATTACGTCTAATGATATTTCACTCTTAATGAGTATTTTAGCCTCAAATTAAAAAATAGCCATAAAATCAACTGAAATAAGAATATTCTTACGAATAATGAAGAATAAAAATTATGCTTAATATACAGTAATCATAATTATAATGAAATCCCAATTAAATTCTGTTTTTCTTTTGTTATACTCTTATGAATAGGAAATGAAAGCAATAATAATAATAATCTGTTTAAGTAGAAGAATAATAACGTAAGTATGGGATGAGTGAGCGATGGATAAGATTAGAGATAAGATTAGATTGAACTGATGGTAGACACTAGAAATCCGTTGCTACCCGTGGTGACAGAACAGTGTAAATGTAAATGTTTGTCTGGACTGAGTTTCGCTCTCATGTTGATGTTGTAGAGCGCATGAATAGACTTTGAATATACCAATACTATTCCAGTTTTAAAGTCTATTCAAGCGCTCTACAACATCAACATGAGAGCGAAACTCAGTCCAGACAAACATTTGCATCTTCACTGTTCTGTCACCATCGATACCAACAGATTACTTGTGTAGAGTCAGAAAGACTGTTAGATGAGGAGCACTCTAGGATTCAGTTGACACAGTTGTTTGATTTCTAAGTTAACTATTTGTTTGCGAAATATGGGATAAAAATTGTTTATCAGATCTTTTGTATAAAGTGTTTACAAAAATTGTTTTCAGAATTGTTATACGAATTGTATCAGAAAAAGCCAGAAAAGAGCGTAAAATTAAAAATCAATATTCAGTTTAAAGATAATATTATATAAATTTATTTACAAATTAATTCTTATATGAGATTCAAATCCTCCCAAACCTTCAAATAGTTATAAATAACTTATTGAAGTTCTAACGAGTATTTTCGATAAAGAATTAAATTACATATTAATTGACCAAAAAATTTATGAAACCATTGATTACTGATTAGTATTATAAGAAATTTGTAGTAATTTTTTCTGTCAATGCGTTTAATAATTATCTGAATGGAAAAGAAAATTATACGAAAAAAAACACTTTTCAACCATAACTACATTTATAAAGAAAAGTTTGAAAAACTTTTTGTACTTTTCTTTTCCGAATCAATAATTAATTTTCAAATATATTTCTGATGACATTAAATGAGTCGCTGTCTTGAAAATGGTATTCAAAGATGAAATTTTCATCAGCTGTTTGTGTGATGAAGACATTTGGTTAATAATTGTATCAAAAGCACAGTTATTATAAGCACAATAACATAGTCTATGGGCGTTATAATGAAGCGATTATTTTTCACAACGATTTCTAATAAAAATCATGAATTCTTTTGACTTTCTTTTTCTCTCTCTTTTGTCTCAAAACTTCTTCATATGATTGAGAAGTATTGAGAAAAACAATTTTTTTCTGTTTAAGTATTAAATAGTTTTTTCCCGAAATCTCTTTTTCAAACACTTTTTTTTAACTATATTTTTCAGTTTGTTTGACAAACAGTGCAGAAAAAAAATTTTCTTTTCCGATAATAAAGAGTGAAAAATGATTTTTTCTGATGAGATGTTAGTGTTTCTGATATACAGTCGATACCAAAAGTGTAGTAATTTTTTTTGTTGTTGAGATTATTTACGCCTTATTTTCCAAATAAAAATTGTCCAAAATATTAGATATTTTCGTAGAATATATTAAAATTAATCCACATTTGATTGACTAGTCTTTCCCCCGGAATCGCAGAGCACATCAGTCTTATGACGGAAACTACTGGTGCTATTCGTTTGGCTATTCTATAAACAGATTGAATGGCAATATAGCCGAGGGTTCGGTATCCGTTTGGTTCAGCAGATTCTTGGCCCAGAGGCGACACGTGATGCCGATGCCGATCGACTGAACCGGTTGCTTGAAGCGCACGGCCACTATTGGCGGCATATAATCCCTGTGCCCGTCGTATGGGAAGTAGTGTTCGGCAAAGCCTTGTGTCGGTGTGTATTCGATTGGACCCATATTTTCCTGATCTATGATTGAATTGCCTGCAGAAAAAATAGTATCAAGATCAATATTAATAGATGATCAAGGGGGTGAAGGGTAAAGGAAATATTTTTACTAATAATCATTATTAATATTAATGGTTGTAATAAAATACTGTTCTTTTGTTGTTTTTATCTGGAATGAAATTCGAGTGAAAAATGATCTTGTTATTATATCAGATCGAACTTCAAGATGTTTGCCATTTGTGTTATATATTATTTTTCAAAATATACTTCAATTAACTTTATTACTTCTATTCAGCAATTTTTTCTATTTTAAGTCATGTTATATACTTTACGACTACCAGCTTGAGTGAAATGCTCAATAGCTTTTAAAGCTCAATAGCTTCTGTGTAATAGATTCTGCATTACCGGAATTGATTCTATTTTACTTCTATTAATTATGCTCGGGTGATAAAAATATGTTTTCAATCAGGCCTAAATTTAACATTCAACAATCTGGCGCCTTTTTTACCGAGAAATAGAATCATTAACTGTTATCATACTCAATTTAAATAGTTGCACATCTCATACATTATTCGAAAAGTTATTTATTTATTCTGAATGATCAGCAGCTGAATAACAAAGTATAATCTTGGTGGTATTTTGAAAATAAAAGCTAACTTATTTATTAATAATATGCCGGATTAAATTTGACCTTTAAACCAATTAAGGAAATGTTAACTTTAAAACGTTTTGTATATACAGCTAACTGTCAGCGCTTAGCAACAGATCGGCTATATTTGGGTCTGTGTTTGGGCAGAGTTTGTACGAGTATTATATCGATCGGTAATAAAACTTTGTCTGTATTTCTGTTATAAAATTCATAACAGAAATGAATGCAATGTCTGACCAGAAAAGTACAAGAATTTTGAGGGAAATGTGAACCGAATAACAAAATTATTTCTAAAGAATATTCTTTAGAATAAAAAAACTGTAATTTTCTTTAGAAAACTCAGCTATTATTTTGTCTTTTCCATAGAAATTGATTTTTCACCAGAATATAAGATACAGTTCTGAATAGAATTAAGATTATATCAGACGTGAAAATAATACCGAGAATATCAATAACACTGTTCAGAATCAAATACATTGAAGAATATTCTTGAGAAAAAACATGACTAATCTTAGCTGACAAGGCTTAAAAATTGCGTAGGTTATAATATCTAGAATATTCTGGTGAAGGTAATATTCAGATCAGATAAAAATATATTTTTATCACTTTATGTCCAAAAAATATTTTGAAAATAAAATTCTATTTTCTTTAGTATAATATTGAATACAAAACAAAAATAAAAATAATATTTATTCTAACCATTCGTTTATTCAATTCCTTATATAAGTTGTGAATAAATTCAAAATTCACAAATAGAATCCGAATAGAATTGAATATTAAAAAAGAGTTGAGAAAATCAAATTACCTTTACACTCGAGGTAGACCATTCTCGTTTTAAGAGCTCTCAGGCCGTTGGGTAAATCCGGCAATAGGTTTGACTCTTCCTGTGTGAACATCTCTGGCTTCCAATCGCTTATATTATTGAACTGGATTACAATACATGGCGTTCCCGTCGCATATCCGAAGTCACCTTTAGTGCATTCCGGGCCTACAGTGCGCAGATCAAAGAAGCAAGCTGTGTTTGGCGGTCTACGTTCACCCGGCATACATTCGGTTACATTCCTGGTCCGTAATGCCAGCTCTGGATTATAATTGCTGACCAATTCGTCCAATTGCTTGACTAAGTCGGGCCATACCCGGCCTTCGAATGGCATATGGCCATGGCGAAATTGGATCAGGTTTTGCGGGCCATTAGGTTTGGGCACTAGTCGTATGAAGCGATAGGTCTGATCCTCTTCCCACTGAAGGAGATTAGGAATAAATAATATAATCATTAGATTTGAAGTGAAAATAAATTCTTAGAAAAATATTTTGTTTTTATATAAAAATCGATTATTTTTGTAGAAAAATGTTTTCTATTTTTTTAATACAATATATATTTTAAATATATATTAAATTTCTGGAAAAATAGCTCTTTTAATGTCTAATAAAATGAAATATTCTATAAAATTCTTGTATAGCATATAGAGCACCGATAGCTTTGGCCAAGTATGTGTGTGTGTGCTGTCTGTCTGAATATCACTTATCCGGTATATTTGATGGCCCAATAATAGCACGAAAGTCTCATTACTGTAGATAAGTATTTTAAAGTGATTTAAAGCATATTTTCTAAACTGTATTCACATATTCTCTACTATTTTATACATTATATGGAAAAAGATTTTTTCTGCAAAAAAAACCTAAAAAAATATTGAAATAAATAAACTATTATTTCCTCTCATTCAGAAAATTCATATGCTTTCTAAAAAAATAGATATAGCCAAGGGTAGATTACAGTCAAATTACCCACTCTAGGGTTTCTCGTAAAAGACATGACCCCGACCTTTGTCCCAAACATTAGTACTTTCGGCTAAAATAACAACAATTGAGCCTAAATTAAACTTATGTTAATTATTTTGAGCCGGGTTTCCATCGAAATAAACTAATTTCCGGTTTAAACCGGTAACTTGGGCCATTTTGTCTGCCATCTTGTCCGCCATTTTACCATTTTCTATACCCCTAGGGTCATACTAAAAATGCTCCATCTACTTCCCAACATATTCCCCAAGTTGCACGAGCTTGGCTATCCCTACAAAAAAAGCAATTCCCATATAAAACGGTGAATATGTCTAACAAATAGTTTGTATAAAAAACTTTTTTATTATTATTTCTGTTTTTACACTAAAAGCTTTTTGGAGTCAAATATTTTATTTATATATAAAATATTTATGAATTAAAGCAAAAGATAATTATAAAAGAGTAGCAAAAAAAGCAGAATATTCTTTGTATAGTAAAGAATTGTATGAATATAGCGGTCAGTCAACTCTGGCACTGGTATGAGAAACGCCTTTACATGGAATTCAATGTATAATAATATTCTCTGTATTATTAATATTTGGTATAATTCTGTTTTCATAAGCAAATGTCTTAGTCATCGATTTAAGCCATGTCTAGACATTTAATCGCTATATTCTGTTGTAATACAACAAAAACTTATCACTTGATTAAAATATATTCTTATTTCCTATTTATATGTTTCCCATAAGAAAATCAAAAGCAGTTTTGGGTATAAATTATTTGATTGAATCCAATGCAGAGATTCGCTGAATCAGAATATTCTTTATTTAATTTAATTATCTTTTGTGTCATTCCCTTAAGAATTGAAGCAATGGTTTGATTGTGTTTGAGGCCCTGTTCAGGCAATGTTCAAGCTTCATTTGACGAACAATTTATGTGAAGTCGAAAAAATAAAAACTAATTTATTTTAAGTTCATTTACAGTCGAAACTAGTTATACGAAACAAATGGAAAAATACTGTACAGTATTAGCACACTATAGCGAATTGAGCCAGGAAACAATTATGTATAGCATATAACTTACAGAGATTATAATTAATATTATACCCGGTAATACCCGTCACCAATAAACAGGATTTTTAATCGCGAGAAAGAATTTTAAAAAGCATTAAAAAAATAATCGGATTTTAACTTAAATTTAATTTTTTTTCTGAAATATTCTCATATCTAAGCAGTTATTCGAGCCTTTAATTGAATGCATGGCTTATATTAATATTAATAAATTCAAATTCATTTTAATTCAATTAGTCAAGATTAATTACCGATTAGTACGGTATAAATTATGCGAACACAGTATATGCTATCAAATACTGTACAGACAGGCATTTAATGTGTGTTCAACTCTGAGTAATACCTGTTATCTTATTTTTGATAATTTCTTATCTCTTTCTATGATTTCATATCAGTTTTGAATCAAATAATTGTTTGAATAAAAGTTTAATTACTTATTCAAAAAATTATTTTAATCTCAACTCTTGTGCTAAAAGTTTATTTGATTTCAAACTGATATGAAATCATCAAAAGAGATAAGAAGTTATCAAAAAAATAAGATAACAGTTATTACTCAAGAGTTGAACACACATTAGATTTCCTGTCTGTACACGAATTTCGTTACACTTATATGCGATCAGATATAGCGATCAAAGCCGTAAAAATTTGCCAGAACTGCAATTCAATTTTGCATGGCTAATAAAAAATTGAACAGGCTACAACTCAAACATACATTTCCAAAGCCAACTGTGCACATGGACTCTGTATATGAAATGTATTTTCATAGTATGTTTGTGTCCTTAAGACTCACCCCATCTCTATAGATGACTACAATTATGGTGACAATCAATAGTAGGAGCACTAGTAGTACGGCGCCGACAATGGCCAGGATCACTTTGATTTTGTGCTGGTCTAACATTGTATTCGATTCTTTCTCATCCGTTTTGTCCATATCTGCCGACGCCATCACTGACTTCTCATTGTCTTTGGTCTCTGATATATCAGTGCCACCGCCCGTCTGAGCGCCTGCCTCTACATCATTGTCTCGTGGCTTCAGTGGCGTGTCTTCATTGGCCTCCTCTTCCTTCTTAGACAACTATAACAAACAATTCAGACAATAGTAATCATAAGTTTTTATTATAATATATATTATTATTGTTATTAAAATTCATAAGAAATGTAATTATAGTTTAGGGTCTGTTATGTAATGAGAGGAATGTAAGGCTAAGGAACAGTATGCAGAATGTTCTTTGCGGGCACACATACCTCGTCCAGTTGGTAGGTCTCTGTCTTCTGGTCTGCCTTTTCACTCATTCTTATGTTTATTTCGTTTTTGTATTTTGTTTTCAATCTTTCAGTAATAGCGCAGTTGTGTTGAGAATATTAAGGCTCTGTAGGAGTAGTCAAACAGACATACTGTCCCTCTCCAGACACACACAGAATATTCTGGCTTTTGATTCAGGTTCGCAATTATTGTTGTTTATGACAAGTGTTTTGATCCGCACGTAATCACACGATAAGAAAGTGTTTTCATATGTCTTAAGTCAACATTTGATTGTAGTTTGGATTTGAACTAAAATATGAAAATAATTATTAATTATTAGTAAATAAATACAAAAAACTGTTTTCATATTTAAATTGATTTTTATGAATAAAAAAAATACTAATATTTGTATAGAAAATGAGAAAATATTTGTTATAATTCTATAAAAAAAATTTCACATAAAATATGAATTTATTTGCTATTATTTACACTTATTTTATGACATTTTATTTTCAAACACCCACACAATTCATTCACTAAAATTTATTCAGGTGTATTTATATTTATGCTGGCTTAAATATTTTATAATAAGAGCCATTTTGGCAATAAATATGATCAAGTAGTTTATGAATTTTTGTATGGAATTTGGTTTTTCACAATAATTACTGTCATTTTCCTTAAATATTTTGCTTAATTTCTTTCCAGGAATTCATTTAATGAATAGCTTGTTCTGGAATATATGAGAAGAAAAAAAGTAGATTCTGGGCACAGCTATCAAGAAAATGATTGATCGATTCGGTAATCATTTTCTTATTCAGTATTTATACATATATTCTGTTTCAGTCTTTTGCCTGCATTTTGAATGAATGCATGAAATATTCAGATGAAAGGATTGAATGCGGAATCAGTTGTAGTGTCACTGAGTTTTCAATGAGAGACCAGAAAAATATGTTCTGTTTTGTGCCATAATTTCTAACTTTTCTTATCGACTGAACTGTTATTAAGCAATAAATAATAACATATTTAGGTTTGAATCTGAAAATAATTATTAGAATTTTCGCCTCAGAATCACTATTATCAGAGATGGCCATGCTCATTGATTATAGTGAGAAGCAAGGCAATTATTTGTGTCATATTTCGCTGCTTGATCATCTCTGTTTGCAAGAATGCTTGAAATTTGAAATAAATGTTAAGACTTTTTATGCATAAAAAAATACGAAAAAACAATTTTCAAATCACGAACTCATCAGTGAATAAAAAATAAATGTAAATAAAAATATCAAACTATTCGTGCAATTAATCAATAAATAATATTTTCATTTCAACTGATAGTTAAAGCCATTATTAAATCATTAAATAAAATAAGAAAAACAAAATTTTATATAAGATATTGTATACAAAATAAAAATAAAAATTAAAGTAAAAATCAATGAATTCTTTGAAATAAAAAACTTTTTAAAAGAATAAAAAGACTGTAAACCAACCGAAACCAACGAACAGAACCCCTATTACACCTCAATACACATGAGAGGACATAATAGACGCTCAAAATTTATGATATCATATCTCGCAATATATATAACACAAGTTTTAACGCCTTTTCTCTCATTCACGTCCTCTCCTCAAACACACTATTAGCAGATGACTGACTATTATCTAACATTTGCTTTCATATAATAAATCGTCGATTCTCTGGGTCTTTGTACTCAATCTACTCAATAGTATTGCAAACTCAGAAATCATCAGTACTTTCTATACAGTCCTATCGCACAGTTGGATAATATACAGTAATGGCCAGACAGTACATGACCTCCGAAGGGGAGACAAATGGGTAATTCGGAGGCAAAGCTCAAAATTAGTTGTTATTTCACTAAAATAACAGATTTTCTGTTAGAATATTCTCGTCTGAAAAATAAGACTTAACTTTAATCAACACAAAATTTCATCTTGCTAATTAAACATGATCACTTGCCAGTAAAATATTTGGGTATTCCCAACTATTCAAGGTGTTCCCAAGAGAGCATAACAAGATTCTACATGTATATAAGGTAGTATTCTCTTGTATTTCAGATGTTCTAGCTAAGTTGCAACTGATTTGAATCGAATGTCAAAATTATCAAGTACATTTTAATCTCCATTTTATATTCCATCTGCACGTTACTGAACTATTCAGTCCTCAATTCATTCTGAAGGCTAGAAATATCAACTGATCTCTACTTATATGATGTGAAGAGCGAAGTGAATGAACAGAAAAAATAATATAATTCCCATTCGTTTCGTTCGCATCTATTCTCATGTCATTCATTCATTCACTCAATTCTTTATGTATTTTCATCTAATAATTCAAATGCTTTCTATTGAACAGACTATTAAAATACGGGATAAATATATTTTAGGAAAAGTAGAGGAAAACTAAATTAAATAATCGTTTGTAAGGACTGACTGAAAGTTTTTTTTTGTTCAGAGCTTTAAAAATAATAATAAAATATCAATTGAATCATAAAATAATAAATAGCATCAAAAAAAATGTTCTTTTGAATGCCTTTCCAAACGATTGGTTGAACTGAATAAAGCTTTTATTATATTAACGGATGGCTAAGGGGGTCATTGGGATAGTCAGCGTAGCCCTTGGTATTATTGTGGTCACACACCTGTCCGATATTTCAAATGGATGAGAGAAACCTCCAGGAAGTTTCACTGTATATTCAGGGTTAGCCCAAGGAAATGGAGTATCTCAAGGGTAACTCAAAAGTTTAGATGGCTACTTTGCTCATGACCCCCTTGCGTACCTTATACATTAATATTAAGCGAAATAAATGTTATTAATAAATAAATTTTCAGTTTTGAAGCCATTTATTATTTAATGAGAAAATACAGTCATTTCATAGTTTGACACATCCTTTGACACGAATGCGATTGCATTTAAAACTAAGGCATTTGAGTAATTGGACTGAAATTTATTTGATTATAACCTGAAACTAAATACTAATTAATAATTAGCCAGCACAGATAGGTTGCACGATTAGTCCCGGGGGCTATCTTTAAATATTCTCTGTTTTATCGATAATAAACTAAATATAAAAATCGATATTAATATTCATATTTATCACTTCAAGTCTCCAATTAATAACAAGGTATTTAAATTGTGCCCGTCTTAGTTTGACCTGTCACTCATGATTGCCTTGATTAAACATATTCTCTAATCCTTATTAATTAATTTTTAGGATTTTTTTCTCATTGAAAAATGTCAAGACTTTTGACAGTATTTTCACAATAAGAGTAAAGAATTAATTATTAAAATATTTACAAAATATATATGAAATTCGTTACGGATTTCATACACAAAGCAAATATATTTGGTTTCAATTATTAATGAATACCAAAGGCTTTGTCTGTATTAAACATAACTAAAGTTTTATATATTTTTATGCAAATACTGCACAAAAAAATATTTTTTCATTTTTCAGAATCGATTTTTTGTATAGCATTTGTGCGAAAATCTATTTTTATCTGAATTTTATATAAGCTTTAGATATATATCGTTCATAATATTGGGAATAAAACTCTTTTGAGATTAAATAAATTGAAAAAAATACATTCTCGATGACTATTTCAAAAATAATGTAGCATTAGATACAGTCTATGCTCGTTGTTATCGATTCGGGATCTATCCATACATTAGCTGTATTTGCATTAAGTGAGTAATGTTTGGCAAATATTTGAATAAATTATTAATTTTTTTTGAAAAATAATTTGCATTTAAATTATGTACGACTTTATGCATAAAATTAAAAATTCATTTTTGCCTTAAAAATAGTGAAAATAACATAATTTTATTTTATGCTAATATTTGAGCATAGGTTAGATTTTTGTATAAAATATTCCTTAAAATACTTCCTATTCTTCTAAAAGTATTTTAAAATAGTTTTGTCTCAAATATAAAAGCAATTATCAAACAATAAATACATAAAAACATAAAAAAAAGGAAAAAAAAAGTTTGAAAACCATTTTTCAAAATTAATGGTTTGAAGCAAAAGCAAAAAAATTCTTAAAAACACTTAAACCGATAAATCAATTAATGTATAGATCAGTGCAAAGACGAGTGCATTGATTGCATGAAATAAAAAAATAATTTTTCATTTTTATATTCAATATATAATTAAACAAGCTGAACAGTATAATGTTATCACCACTTTCGTAACCTTAATGAGCCCTCCCTTGGACATCCAGCCCTTTAT
>JAQIWA010002350.1:0-13655 GCA_034693305.1 Eueremaeus valkanovi
CACTATACAGAGGAATGAAGAGAGGGGTAAATTTACCAAGTGGAGTTGGGTCCATTGTATGCTTTGGCCAATTCACGTCCACATCATTGGATGAAAGTTTAGCAAGAGCATTTCTTAATGAAAATGGTGACGGGACCTTGATTAAAATTGTCGGCCAGAGATATCAGGGGATTTTCTATATATCCCGATGAAAAGAGGTTTTAGTTTGGCCATGGTGCAATTTCAGAGTACTTTCTATTAAAATAGACGAAGGTTCTGATATTACCCTGGTAAAATTGGAGCCGTATTCAATGTACGAAATATGTTTAGTGGACTCAGGCTTAAATGCTCCGATCCCTCAGTTGTAAGTATCATAAATATATTTCTTTAATTCATTTTACCTAGTCAACTTTTTCATATATACTTTTTGACTGTAATATTTAGAACATCAGGATCCATTTGTTGCATATTCATGGTTATTATGATATTCATGGCTTTCTTTACCTATTTTGCATTACCAAATGATTTTCAATCCTAGTGCTAACGGATATACTGGGTAAAAATGCAGAACTAAAACAATGGTTAATTAAAATCTTAAATATTTTTAATGTTCCCTGGTAGAAATTCCAGTATAAACCGTATATGTCACCCAGCAAACTTAGGGAGCTAAAATAGGTCAATCAATAGTCGTGGCAACTCAAGAAGTTACAGCCGATAAAGACTGAGGTGCAGGGTCAACTGCTTCTGCTGTAGCGAATGGAGACATCACTGTTCTGTCATATATGCCAATTGCCGGCTCAGTTGTAGATGCATGCAAAGTGAGTGCTCAGATTATCAAAGGCAGCCCTGTTCAGGAAGCAGGAAATGGGCATGGGCACAAATGGACTTGGTTTGGACTTGTTCACTTTTGGCGCATTTTTTATTGGCACAAACCTAGTCGAGAAAGCCTTAGCTAAACAAGTTGCCAGGATTGCAGCTAACGTGGGCAGAAAAAGTAGCTGTTAATGTGGCAGCAAGGTATGCTTGTAAAAAGTTGATTGCACCGAAATCAGACCCAATATAATACCAAATAATCTGATTTAAACTGTTATTATTTGTTTATTCAGATAATATTCATATTTTGTTTGGAACAAATTTTATTGTATAAAAAATTATTAATTAAAAAATTGTTATTTAATTTAAAATTTAATTTAATTTTTCAAAATAATCTGGGTAATTCAAATAATTTATATTGTTGAAATTCATCTATGGATAATTTAGAACAAACCTTGGTATTCAAAAATACAATTTAAAATATTTTTTAAAAAGTTTGAAAATATAATTCAAAAATGCGATAAAACTATTTTCAATGCGAATTAAAGTGCATTAAAAGTGTTTTAAAAAAGTCTGCATTAAGTGATCATATGTCTGATTAAAATAATTAATGAATTTTTGTAAACATAGAGAATATATTATTTAAGTAGTTTAATAATGTACTGTGACCTTGGTTATAATTTATTGCTTTTAACAAAATCTGATATTTGCTTTAGAATTTAACCTTGGTATTTGAAATTGTTTGAGCACTAAGTTGATCTGTGCAACACTATTATGTAAATCCGCATTAACTGTAAGTAAAAATAGCATAGTTTTGAGCAGAGATGCCGAATAGAGAATGTACTGTATATTATACAGAATAAAAATACTTTTGTTCTAGACAAATTAAAATTGGAACAAGAATCCATTCCAGGTTCCAATTCTGATTTATTGTACTGGGTTTGTTTTTATATTACCATACACTAAACGCTGCAGATATCGAATTCTCAATTATAAACTAGTTAACTCTTTAAACACGAACATCACTGCTATTGTAGAAACTCCTTTCAGTCACGTAATCACTGTCTGGAAAATAAATATTTATTAAAATATTATAAACAAAGTCTGTCTGTATTGGCACTAATGATAGTCGTGTTCAGTATTTCAGGAATACTGTTGAGAAGTGTCTCATATATTGGTTGTAATTATTATTAATTCTATTCAATTGAAAAATATTTCACTTTATGTGCATTTTATTTGTCTATAATTTTTAATAAAAATAATAATTATTCATATAATCTGAACAATTTAATAAATTGTGAACTTATCAAACAGACCAAGGTACTGTAAATTTATATTATATTAATACTAGTCAACATATTTTGTTATGTAAGAAATGTTTATCACTGGGTCTGAAGCGGCTTAAGGTCAACCCTATTCGGCAAAATTTACCTTGAACAAACATAACCAAAATAACTAACTTTTCAATCTATGTAAAATTAATAGGGCACCCAGGGGCAATATGGGTGACAAAAAGCCCAAAGATAAGAAATTTGTTGACGAAACCGAGTCGACTGTTGTGCTGGAAAACAATGCCATTCCACACGAGATCGCGCGACAAATCATGTATTACACTATCGATGAGATAATGGAATGGCTCAGGGCAGAAATCGGGAATAATCCTAAACTCGAAAGGACCTGGAAGAAAGCCGAGGCATGGGTTCGTGAGCTGAAAGCATCCGAAAATTGGGATCGAAGGGGTCTTTGGGACAACGTTCCCGAAGAATACATGATAGCACTGACCTGTTATACATTCGGCACCGGTTTCTATAGGATGCTAAACAATGAGTCCCGTTCTCTGACACTTAGTACCTGGAATAGTTTCCGGTTCCGGGGTTTCTATTCATTGCTTGTCAGAGCGTTGGCACGTCTACAAACTGACCCAGAGCAAAGACCACTGTACAGGGGAATGAAAATAGGCGTAAATTTGCCAGGAGGAGTCGGGTCAGTCGTCTGCTTCAGCCAATTCACGTCGACATCACTGAATGAAAATACAGCAAGAACATTTTTGGCTCAAAATGGTGGTGGCACCGTGATACAAATTGTGGAGCCACATGCGTCAGCCAGATATATCGCTGAACTATCAAAATACCCAGATCAGGAAGAGGTCTTGGTTTGGCCCTGGTGCAGATTCAAAGTGTTATCTATTAGAAAAGACGCGGACTCAGGAATAACCCTGGTGCAAATGAAACCAGATCGAGGCTATGGAACAGATTTAGTGGATTTAGGCTTAAATGCTTCCATCCCTCGGAAGTGAGTCATTGAAATTAAAATCTTTTTGAATTTTAATGTTATTTGATCTTGATCATTTAGGCGCTACAACTTGTGCAAAGGTCTGCCACATCGGCCACTATTCACTCCTCTATTCTTATGAATTTTCTATATAATTTTCGAGGATTTTTTTAATTCCTCCTAGATGAACTTCCAGATGATAAAAGATACAAAAGACATGACCAAGATAAAGATGGTGGCGCCGGTTCTACAGCTATGCAAGTGGCAAATGCAACGGTCAAAGTGCTCAATTATGCACCCATTATAGGTACGGCTATAGACTACGCCAAAGGAATTGATGATTTTTCCAAGGGCAATTATGGTCAGGCAGCGGGACAATTTGCCATTGGCACGGCTAGCTTAGGATTGGACCTGCTGACATTTGGCGCATTCGGCTCAGTGACAAAATTAACCGGAAAAGCTATAGCCAAAGTGGGTGCAAAAGCGGGTATGGATGTTCTGGTAATAAAGCCGACCGAAAAAGTTGCCCTTAATATGGCTGCCAGATATGCGTGCAAAAAGGTGACCGGGACGGATGAGGAAATAATAAATTTGAATTAAATACTATAATAAATGTCAATTGTTTTGCCAATTGCTTCAGGATATGTTTCATAATTTAGTTTCACATTTTAATCAGAGATGTCCAAGGGTGTGTCTAGCAAAAATATATTTACAAAATTTCCAAAAAAAAACACCCGATAAGAAATTACCATCTATCTCAACTTTTAATAAAAATCTAAGTATTAAGAAACTCTTACATTATTAGGGAGTATACTCGCTTATATTCTTATGCAATATTGTACCCCCTGTAGGTTTTTGTGGCGCACGATTCAAAATTTGCGGGACATATGAAACACTCTGTATTATTGTTTTATTATTAAAAATGGATTACATTGTTATTGAAGATGTAGTATAGTTGCATTTTTCAAGAAATTGGTGATGTTTTTAATTTGAGCAAGCTATGATAGATAAAATTTTATTCAAAAGCATTAGAACAAGCTTAGAGGATAATAAAAGATAGTACAATATTTAGGCAATAAAATAAAATTAATCGAATGGCTGACTATTTCTACCTGGCTTCAATAAGTACAGGAAATGAGAAGGATGAAAAAGTTAATTCTATGTGAATAAGCCTCAGATAAGCATAAAATTAAAAATGCAACTGAACAGGAACAAAAGGAATTCATAATTAGTGAACGGAAAGTAGTCGTGACAATACAAGCCGATCGCCGGTCCGGCCATACGCTCGATAATCGATAGGGTTTTCAGCTTTAATTTTGAGCTTAAAATGAGTTTCGAAACAATCGAATTGAGAAACGTATAACTACTGTGCGCTTTGCGATTGACCGTTGCTAATAAATAGTTGACCACAAATATATTGACCACGGTCAAAATGTTGAGTATTATCATTAATATTTTGAATAATAATAGCTTTTCTTTGAGTATTTGTATAATACATAAATCGATTGAAGGAATAATCAGATAATAAAATGCAAATAATAAGTGTTTGAGCCAGGCATTCGTTTGGGCCGGTAGCCGACAGCACGCGTTGTGTTCCGTCAACTTTTGTTGTAACATTAGGTTCGGATTAATACCTGGGTGCATAGAAATACTCATTAATTTTATTTTCATTTTTCATTAAAAAATGATCCATTCATTTTCAATATGAGATAGCAATGAGCAATGTTTGATTGATCCAGGGAACATACAAAAAATATATTGTGTGCACAACTCGTGAGTAATAACTGTTATCTTATTTGTGATAATTTCTTATCTCTTTCGATGATTTCATAACAGTTTTGAATCAAAACTTTATTTTCCAATTAATTTTATCAAAATTATAGACTAATATAATATTTGAATATTTTCACGCAATAACACAATTATTTATTTGATTGAGTATTTGTTTTTGAAAATACAGTTTTTACGAAATATTTTTATTTATGGCCCAAAAATTAATCGACCCAGGCTGCAAATATATTTTGCAATCATATATTTTTCTACTATTACTTAAAATTAGATTAATATAAATTGCGATATTATTTGGCAATAGTACAGGTTTCTCAGAAAGTCACAAGGGGTTATGGAACACAATGGCGAAATCAAGCTAAAAACGAGGCGACGTTTTAAAGAATTTACTTATCAGTTACCAAGCAACAATTTATTTCGTTATGAAAAACAAGTTCTAAATCAAAATATAAAACACGTTATAATTATTTCAATTTATTGAAGGCTAATCATAACGTATAACCAAATAATTTGTATTAAAAAAATCAACATGCTCATATTTTTTCATTTTGACCAGCATCAAATCATACTAAATAATAAATAAACTAATTCGAATCAATTATCTCCCTGATCCAATCATTATAAAAGGATACTTTCGTAAAAACGTCAGGAATATTAGGTAGAGCACAGACGGCTCCATATGACGTAATGCCGACCTGGTGCCATTTGCCATCAGTAGCCCTACATTGAAGCGGTCCACCCGAGTCACCCTTACAGACGGCTTTGCCTCCAGAGCTTAGACCACCGGCGCATAGATTAGTACTCATATTATAATCTGGAAAATGACTTATACAACGAAAACCTGAGGCAATTGGTTCCAGCACTTTCTGTAGAATCTTTGCCGAGGGTCCATTAACTGTCTTGTCTGCAAAGATAGGAAGCAAATTTAAGGTAAAATTGAAAAGGAGCAAGCTCATATTTGTCGATAACAAGCTACCTATGAATAATAAGCAAGATATTTATTACCGCCCTTTCTGTTAGCCAATGAATATAAATAAAAATGTTCAAGTTAGTAATTTTGAACTGATTTTTCATTGAATATTTGTTTATCACCATGCTATATTATTCTTATAATTTATGAGCTACTCACTGGCGTAGAGCAAACCAAAACCAGTTGCATAACAATTGTTGGTCAATGATGATGTAGGAGTGGCCAAACATAACGGCGCCAGATTACTGTGCTTTCCAGCAAAATCTAACTTCCCATCAATCTTGACTAAAGCAATGTCATTTAATATAGTTTGATCCGAATAATTTTGGTGATGAATGAGCTGTAAATTGAAATTATTAAAAATTTTATTCATTTTAATCAAACTTTACTCACTTTCTCGACACTAGCGATGACTTTCTTGTGGTTAGTGCGGGTCAAGTCATGTACGCCTAAATAGACTTTATATTTGTTTGCGTTTTCCTCATTGACCACACAATGGGCTGCAGTCATAATCCAGTTCTCATTAATGATTGTACCCCCGCACATTCCCATTCCGCGCTGACCACCAATATCCATCTCCCATGTTAATATAATCTGCCAGGGAAATTCACCCGGAGCCGCATTTCGTCCGCCGACTATTCTCAAGCCAGCGCTTGAATTGGCTTTAGATTTGCCACAGCTTTGAGAAAATTCAAAACTATAGACAACATTGAAGTTAAGGTAAAAGAAAACAATATATTTAATTGTGGCCAACATTTTGAACAAATTATTTATTCGACTAATAATACTCTGAATTATTGTTTGTTTGAAACAAAATATTTATAGTTTAGTTGATATAAGAAATTACGGATTTTGTTATCATTTGATTACCTTTTTGTCAATATTTAATTGCTATCAGATTTCAGAATAAATATTACAAAAAAATGTAACTATTCTTAAGAATTTTCAGGCAATCTTGTTTATATTTACTATGCATTGCAGCCAAACATGAGCAAGGTTCCCCTACATGTTCTTTTTAAACAAAATTTCAACATCAATAAAGATACACAGGTAATAATTGGTTAACTTTTGATGTAACCTGCTAATCCAAACTTAACCTAAACTAGTCTAATAAAAATAATTATATATTCCAGAGATGTCATCTTGTCAAATTATTGGAAATTCACTATAAAAATAATTAACTTCCGGAGAAATATTTTTGAAAAATTCACCGTTTATTCCATGTAAGCTATTTATAGTCTTATTTTAGGTCATTCCAAATACTTAAACCAAATATGGTCTGGATAATTAAGAATAATCTATTTGAAATAATTACAGTTTATATTGTGCTAGATTCAGTAATTATAGGGAAAATTAAAAAATTGGCCAAATTTTTCTTCTTGGTCCAAAAGTTAAAAAGGTCACTCAATGATTAAAACTCTTCATTCGATTATTATAAGAAAGCTGCATAAGAAATTTTTTTTATTTGATCCAGACAAGATTCATTTGAACGATAATATTAATTCAGATATATTACAGATTCTGTCAAAATAAATATTATTTCATTAAATTTAATAACAAGAGTAAAAAATACATTTTGAGAATGTTTTGATGAAAGTGCATCTGAATTGTGAAGGCGTGTGCACTAACGGGGGGTTTAACCAAGATATCCTTCAATTCAAAATGAATGGTAAAATTTAGAATATTTTCGAATAAACGCACATTTGTATGGCGAATAATTGTAGGGTATGTTTCCTTTGTTGAATGTACCCGGATCTACGTAACTAGTAAGAAAATTTTACAAAATGTTCACCCTGAAATTCTGTACATTCCTAGAACATTGCAAATTACTTGACAAATAAAATCAATTAAGATTAGATTAATTTTCATTTAATCCGTTATCAAGAATAATTAGGAAGTTAAATTAAATATGATACTGATAAAAAGGTTGCAGAGGTTAATTACCAGAAAAACTAAATTTATCAGAGTTACTTTTATATATTTTGTGGCACATTTATCACCAATGCGTGGAAAACCGTTCCGCCTTATCGTGAATATAAGTCTGGTGTCATCAAAACAAACAAATAGGGAGATGACTAATCATTTTAATAGTTAGCCGGTTAACTTCAAAACGTAGTTCACAGTTGACATTTTTGGGTTGAAAAAAGAAATGTTTGATCTTGGAATTTTCCAATTAAAACCGTATTCTTGAACATTGTTTGAAAGTTAACCTGCTTATTATTGAGTTGATGTGTTAATTCCCTTTTGTTTACTATGACGACACCAGACTTATATTGACGGGAAGGCCGAACGCTTTCCCAGTCTCTACTTACAATAATCTAAAATTAAGTCAATTAGCATCTGGATAATATCATAATCATTGTCAATTTGAATCTTCGAATAGAAATCATTGAAAGTCAATTATCAATTATAATTAGGATATTCATTTCGTATATGAAAGATAACTTTCTAAGAAAATAATCTTGATCAAGGTTAAACTTTTTCAAATTCAAAGCAAATAGCAATGAAAAAAATTCATTTATTATTCAAAATATTTATACAAATTCTATAGATAAGTGTATTTTTCATTAGAATTGATAATCGGGATGACCAAGAGGATATTTTTAAATTAGTCCATATGAGTCTATTTAACCATTTTTCGGTGGGATTTTCAGCTACCTAGGTCGTAATATAAAAGTTGTAAAATTAATAGAATTTTTCGCACTCTTCACTTATAAATTATCAAATAACCCCTAGATACACTCGAAACATCGAGGTTATCCTATAAATTATTTGATTGTTGTTTTTGATGAAAATAATTTTCAACGATTAGTCGCTTAACAGTTGAATAAATAGATTTATTATTAATATATTTAATATATGTACTATCTATTCATCAAAAATATATTATTGAAATTCATGCCATTTGTATCAATAAATAGTATCTGTTTTTTAACCCTTTATCTAATTAGCTGTTATATAGACTAAATGGCGAATAAAATCTGTCGATTAAATAAACAAGAATTTAGTGAAAGTATTTTATAATTGCATAACATTTTGGCAATTATTTTGAAATCTATATTAAATATATAAAAGTCTGAAAATTTCTAAACAGAGCTTAAATTGAAGATTCTGTGAATTACAGCTCAGTTATTGAACACTTATTACTGTAATTTATTCATGTTCACTTTTTAACAAGGTATATTTCTTTTTCCGTAATTTTAGCCTAGCTGATCCTTATTTTAGAAATAAGGGAATTGATGCTGCCAATGCAATTTTTTAAATGGCTTAAAATTATTTTCAAATTTAATCAAGTTAATATTAAAGTGATTCTTCTAAAAAACACTAAATAAACTTGTTAAAATTTTATTTTTTAATCCATTTATTAAATTAATCTATTTATTTTTCAGATGAATAAGTTCCTAACCATTTTCATGCTCATTGGTGTTTATGACCTGGCCAATTGTGGCTGTCCTATGAAAAGATTCAATTGCTTCATTGAAGGTGAACTAGCTGGTTCAATTTGTGGAGAGACTTGTCTCAGTTGGAATAAAGTGACCTGCGTGCCATGCCGTTACTTTGACTACGTTATGAAGTGCAAAGACCAGGTTAATATGAAGTCGGATGAAGCGAGAGAAGACATGGATGAGTTCAACAGCATTGATAACAGAGTCAAATGCAGTAAACATAATAAGAGGTCTCTTCACAGCAATCACGACATGAGTATAGATATACTGAGGAATGCATTAGAAAGTCAGCAAATAATGATTGAAAAGTTGCAAACTGAGCTTGGTCAAGCTGTCAATACCGTACCGGTGGCTGCACATCCTACTACAGATCAATTGGTTCCTATAGGATATATTTACACGCAGTATCCTGGTCAAGATGAACCGAATACATTATGGCCAAAAGCTACCTGGAAAGATATAACAGAAAAGTTTGCTGGTAACTTTTTTAGGGCAGAAGGAGGAGATTCGGGATCATTCGGTGAGCTCCAAGAGGAGAATCATTCCTGGATATCTAAGGTTGAAGTATTTGCTGAAAAATATCATGAGCTTGCTGAAAGAAAAAGCTCAGTCGCCTGGCAGGAATTCGAGTTAAAAGATGCATCCTGGTCAGATGCAGTTGACCCGTACGGCCATTTAATATCTGCCTTCAGATTCTACAAAACTGGTGGAGAAAACAGACCCATTAATAGAGCCGTCAGAATCTGGAAGAGAGTTCAATAAAATATAACAAATAAACTTTATAAGAATTTTGTTCTGGTTCATTAACAAAGTTGAAAATTATTAATATTAATAAACTTCTTAATGAATATTCAATTGAAATTATAGTTTAGAATATAGAAGAGCAATGAAAGTTTGTTCCAGTATAATTAAGAAATTCAACTATTTTATGTATTAATATTTGAAAATAAATAAAATTAATCAAGGATGTCCAAAATAATTTTGAATTATTTAATTTTTACCAGAAGGTATAACCATGAAAATAGAAGCATGCTACAATTTACACAACAGCCCATGCCTTCCAATATTTCATATTTTAATATTTTTGTAATAATAATTGTAAATAAATGATATTAATTACAGTTTTTATTAGTGGTTATTAATAATAAACTATTATTCCATTTAATGATAGTTATTGAACACAATTGAACTGAAATTTTTAAAAATTTAATAAAAAATTCTGTTCTGTAGGCACCATGAAGCTATTTTGGGTAAAATTAGCCAGATAAAATTAGTCAATTTTGATATGTTTACAGTTTATTTTAGCCAACATAAAATAAACATGGTAAGTTATTAGCAGATAAATTATTAGTCGACAAAAAGTAATTTCCCAAGGTGCAATTTCAATTTTTTTAATAATAAATAAATTTAAATAGAATTTTAATAATTATTGTTTGTTTTTATTGCATAATAATAGTATCTCTTTTTAACTCTTCATCTAATTATCTGTTTGTTGTTATAAAAGTACGCCTCTGGACCAATTTCTCTATGGGAAATCCCATGTATTTTAAAAGTGGTGGTAAATTTTCTAGACCAATTTCCTATGGGAATTAACATGGGTTTTTCAGAATTTTCCGAAAATTTTATCTTTATGGGAATTAATATTTAAGTACAAAAAATTTATTATTTTGAGCTTAAATTTATGAAAAACTTTTGATCAGATTTTTGACTGAAATTTCTCAAAAAAAATGTTCACATTATACTGAATAAAATTTTTTTTCTGAAATTTTTCATATATTTTTTCTGAAATTTTTCATATATTTTTGACTGCAATTTTTCATATATTTTTGACTGAAATTTTTCATATATTTTTGAATGAAATTTTTCATATATTTTTTGACAGAAATTTTTAATATATTTTTAACTGATATTTTTCATATATTTTTGATTAAAATTTTTCATAAATTTCCGACTGAAATTTTTCATACAATTTTTGACTAAAATTTTCTTATAATTTTTCACAAAAATTTTCTTAAAATTTTTGAGGAAAAATTTTCATATAATTTTGCACTTATCAAACATATCAGTCTATACAGTGTAGTATTGAATATAATAAAGGCAGATATGATTGTGAATATGGTTTGGAATCAAATATTATTCAATCATATACTGAATATCGGTCACTAATGTGTAACATATGTGATTATATACCAGATCAGCACCGGTAGTTTATATTTCAAATCATTGTCATCGCAAACACTAAACAAAAATTATATTATAACTAAAAACAGTCAAACGAAGTAATCTATTATTCTATGCATTTCTAAAATGTTTGTCGATTTAAATATTAATTGAAAATTGAATTAAAAATAATATTTAAAAATATATTAAAATATATCAAATATTGTGATAATTTTTATCAATGAAATTATAACTAGTCTTTGTGTTGAAGTCTAAAATATGAAACTATAGTAAGTTGAAGTAAAGGTAATAAATCTATAGTTCTTGTAGTTCTAAATCTACAGGACTTCTACACAACACAACTTCGGGCTCAGGTAAAGAGTATGCCTCAGATTCAACAAGGTCTGCTTCACGACTAACCTGTTTCTCAAACTTTTTCCCTCTCTGTGCTAACACCAATCTGTGAGTTCATTGCAGGACTGGAAGACTGGCAAAGAAAACACCAGATACTGTTGCTTAGACTTGTTTCAGCCATCAGATCCAACTCTAGTACTGCAAAAAATTCACAGACTTAGAGTGAGCCTTTTTTAAAGTTTTAATTTTGTCTTCAATTTGTTTTTACATTACGTTTAATATCTAATAATAAGTGACAATATATTTGTGTGTGTTCTCAGACACCAGTTATCTTATGAATCGGATTAACAATTAGTGTTGTATTTGTGTACAGACATAAACAAATAGATCTGCCAAAGGATATACAGCACAAATTCGTAAAACAGCCTGGCGCCTCTGCTGGAAACATTTTTTACCAAGATCAAAACAAACTTAATAAACCTAAGATGTATTCTTAATTGGGATTTCCTTATTGTCAAAAGTGATTTTGGTCATTTCTGTAGGTCTACTAGTACTGGCCATATGTCGTGTGCGCTCTTTCCTTGTGATAGTTTGTATATGAAAAGCAATTTCTTAGAAAGTTTTGAGTCGGGCCTCACCTACGGCTCGTGCGCATAATGCAGGGGCTTCTCACAATAACAGTCCTTTATGTTAAGGTGATCAGCACAACTATAGCATACGGTATAAGTGCTGTGCAGTAAGATCCACAAGAACCACCAGTCCCATCGATCAGAAGTGAAGTCTAATCACGAATTACTGACAAAAATCAATTTATTAGAACTTGCAATCTATTTCTCTGTTATTATACGCGAACTTAAGGACATTTCCCGTTCAATACTCAATCCGTTAATTATATTTAGGGTTAGTTTCTTATTAGCGGTTATCACTTCCTTCTGGGTACAATAATCACAGCTCAGATTTGGGAGAGGGTCTTCCTGGCCATGTGTGCCCATTCAGTTCTCATACAGTGTGCTTCCCATTGCATTGCTGGCCCATAACATATTCACTCATCGCTCAAATAATGCTCACAAAGCTTATTCAGTCGACAGAACCTTAGAATCTAAAAAAATCTTAGTCTAACTATGAAATAACAGGTGTTCAAGATGATTACAATGGATTATTTTTTGGTTAAATTACTCTTAATAGTGATAGAAATAAAGCTAAGCTAGCTTGGATATGCGCAAGTGAGTTAAAATGGGTTAGCTTTCATAGAAATGCCATCTTTTTTCGAAGAAATGCAATATTTCGGAGTCGAATACAATACCTCAGCCTTCAGAGTCGGCATCACTAACCATTGAGCCAAAGGGGTTCACGATTAAATAGTGATTACAAGCTTGAGTATAGACTACATAGAGAAAGATAGCATTTCTATGGAAACTAACGCATTTTTAACCTCCTTTTCACCTAGATAAACCCAAGTGCGCATATCTAAGCTAGCTTAGCTTCATTTCAATCACTAGTACAAGAGTAATTTAACCTAAAAATAATCAATTGTAATCATCCTGAAGACCTGTTATTCCATGGAAAGTGTAGTGTACAATATGTTCTCTCATTCCCAACAAGAACTTTGGTCTTATCCATAACTAACTGCTGCACAATATGTTACGTTAGGCTAAAGAAAATATAATTTCATGGAAAACGTTTGACTCCCAGTCAGTACTCAATTGCTCGTTAGATATACTGTTGTGTGAACCAAAGCTTCAATACAATACTAATGCATATATTGTAACCAGTGAACTGATTGAGAGAACATTGAAGATTGTTTTCAAAAATATATATCAAAGTCTGAATGCATTCGTATTAGTTCTGATGTGTATCTCAGATAATAACTCAAT
>JAQIWA010002351.1:0-13652 GCA_034693305.1 Eueremaeus valkanovi
GAAAAAAATTTCAAAAATATTAACAAGTACAAAACAATACTTTTAAAAATAGATATTTCGAAAAAATAATATTCAACCATTTGCATTTAAATTATCAAAAATGTAGTTTTAGCAAGCTTATTTTTAATTATAATTTATTCTGTTCTTACTAAGATTGCTTACATATATTGAAAACTGTTGAGCAGAAAGTGTATATACAATTGCATCTATTGGCGCCAGATGGCTATTTCCATTTTGCACAACTGTTTTCTATTCTTTGAAACTATGATTAATAAGTATTAATCTATAAAAAAAAAGTTGATATTTATTATTCTTAATAATAATAAGATTATAATTGTCTTAATATGTTTCATGCGCTCAATGTGTTCGCATTTGAACCTGAGTGATTTTACGCATTGTTTTGCTTAAGTTTATACATTTGTTCGGTTTAACTACCGTAACGAACTTAAGGATCTGAAAGTATCCTCATATCAGAGAAAAAATGTATACTTCACTGTATAACACAAGCCGTTATACTCTCATTATTTTTTGGCTTTCTTGTCGCCAGTCTGTCTGTTTTTGTATAGAGATCAGCAGGACACATTATTTACATGTTAGTAATCAAAAACCGATTTAGGTATAGCTTTAACGATCCCTTTCCTGCATCTGAGGTGTCATTCTAATCTCTATACAATCCTAGACGCTATAAGACTATTGGCGACAAGAAAGCCAAAAAATAATTAAATTATATTTCTAATGCTTCACCAGTGAACTATATATTTTTCTCAGGCTTTCTGTCCATTAAGTTCATAATTGTACATATTCTAGGTGAAAACAAAGCAATGAAGCAAACATACACACAAATCGCTGCCTATGGCTGTGTTCAGTCATACTTTGTTGGCATCTACCACAACTTCAATCATACCTTTCCCTATGCATTATCATGTGACTTTGATCGTGACGTAGATCTCAGTGCTAAAATTGATAGGAATTGGCATGGGTATAAACAAGATCAGCAAACGATAACATTTGATGTGCCCTTAGATATAGATGCTGATGATACACATGGTATTTATATTTCATCAATATAATCTATATAATCAACTGATATTTATTCCAGGCAATGAAATTATCAATGGTACTGGGAACATTAGAAATGGAGAATGTGAAGGGGACAAGCTAGAATTTTCTGTTTCACTCAAAGTGAGCAAGGGTGCATGCTATTGGAAAAAGGGCGTAACAGAGCTCGATACATATCCTGATGGTATGACCAGTATAAAAATAAGTGGTAAATGCAATTCTACATGCGTTGGCCGCATTTTCGCAACTTACAATCCTGGTAAGAAGAATAAAAAAGAAATCTAAACAAGAAACAAATTTTCTGATTAAACTTTGAAGAATTAACATGTTACATTTATTTATATTTAATTTTTTAATTAATAAATAATTTATTGAAACTTTCAACTTGGCCACAAAATAATTGCAATATAAAAGGGTAAATGATGCTGCTGGCTAATAACGAAATTAGTTCTAAACATTCAAACTTTTCAACTTGAGCCCTTAAACAATTCTTTTTTAAACGTTTTCTGACCAAAAGTTCTCCTCAAATGATGGAATTGGGCCGAATAAATTTTTGCTCAAAATGTGCCCAAGTAGCATTAGAAGCGCAGCAAATGGTACTTGGAACACATGTTTTTGTGTCGATTACAATAATTTATTCGATGTCTTATAAAATAAAATGTTTTCCAACACATTATATTGTACTTGTCAGATTTTCACCATGACACAGGACAGATACCTCAATTCCAGGACTGTCTTGGTGAAACAAGGAAATCTGGTCACCCTGGTTGTCGCCATTAAATTTCGAAATAATTTTAAATTTAAATATTTATTTATTTTTCAAAATTTTTGTTGAAATAATTGATCAAGCACTTAAATATAATAAATTTTATACAGTATGTGCTCTTCCTTTTTTGAAAAATACAGCCATTGAATTCATCTTGTTTGAATCAATAAATTTCAAATTGGAATTGAACATGTTTAAAAATAGTACAGGCTAATAAACTCATTGCTCAGGGTATATTGACATATGTTTAAAAAGTTAATAACCCTGCAGTATCTTTGAAAATTTAGTTCAATAAACAACAATCTGTTTGTACCCTGTAACATTCAATTGGAATATGAATTTTATACAGTATGTGCTCTTCCTTTACAGACAGTTTGTGCACTCCGTTTGAACGGTTCATATCCTCCGTTCGGAGACAACAATACATTCAAATCCAGTTTCTCGGCAATTAATAGAACGAGAATTTTAGTCGATGTATAAGAATAGCCCAGAATTGACGAACACTTCTTCTGATAGGCGACTCTCAAACCAATCTCTTTAGTGTAGACATACTTTCCCTCCAGGTTTCCTCTCGTAACTAAATATAAAACTTCTAACTGGTAATAGGCTGGAACATAAGAATATTCAATTTAACCATGTACACTAATATTATTCGAAAGCATACTTCCTTCAGCCGGATAGTCAGATATTGCCAATATCTTCAGCGCATTTACCACTGACTGACCCATAGACGAACTGGCTATCAGTGATACTGTATTTTGAATTTCATAATCCACTGAACAGGTTTGGTCTTCGCTAAATTGTAAGATCAGGGTGAAATTGTATGCATCCTTTCCCTCGCACTGGTCTATTGAACCAATTTTCAGGAAATTCTGTCGTTTGGCTGAAGAGTATTCAACATATATTCAGATAAAAAATATTTGAAATTAAATCTAATATTATATTGATTTGATTTTTTCACCAATTTATTGAATATGAAATTTCTCACCTTGCAGATTATCTTGATAGGCCAATGACAAATCTACAAATAAAGGTAAAATAAAAAATATTACCGTGATTAAAAGTCAATTTAAAATATTATCTCTCACCATTCACGCAAATAATCAAGATAAAGTATAAAGATGACGTGATCATTTTTTCAAACAACTAGGTATTTTTTTCATTGAAATCTTCGCATAATTCTAGATTTTTTGACTACCAAGTACATAATAAATCTGAGCCAATCACAATTCTGTACTTTCGAAATAATACGGGGTAATTGAAAACAAGTTGAAATAATACTCTATTAATAAGCTAGCTCGTTGAATTAAACTGTTTATTGTGAAATAACATATTTTTCAAATTATAAAAATGTATTATCCAGTTCATTGAGTTTACAAGTGGATTATTGAGGTCAGTTTTGCAAAATAGACGACCCATTTACAAGGAATTGACCCTCCTATGTTTCTGGATGACGTTGACCCCATTGACCCAAATTGATACAATAATATAACAAGGTAAAAAATGTTAACATTTCAGTATTGTCATTACAAAAATATCAGTTTTCTATTACCACCATCTTGATTATCTATAGAAAATTTACATACCTATATCAGTGTAATCGGGTGCATTTTTGACCTTGGAAAAATCATAATTGGTAAACGACAAGATTAAAGTTTGCTTGGTTATACAGTATAAAGGCAATTTGTTCAAGATAAATTATACTATTATAGTTCATGAAAATTTTCATCTTGTTTGAAATTCATTTTTAATTAATTAATTTTAGAATTTGTGTTGAAATTTATAATTAATCAAGTACAAATATAACTATAATTTAATTTCACATGTAAACATTTGTTGTCTTGCATATAGTATCCGAGACTTTCTTGAACTGTTCGTATCCACCATTCGGTGACAGCAATACATTTGCATCCAATCTGTCACTAATTAATAGAACAGACATTTTGGAGGTAACGTACGATAAGCTCAGAATAGATGAACAAATTTTCAGATGATCAATTAGAAATAAAATTTGTTTTTCATAAAGATATTTTCCCTCCAGCGGTCCATCCAAAGCTTGGTATACTTTTTCAATTTGTCTCCATGCTGAATATTTTTTTTCAAAATAAATAAAATAAAATATAAATAAAAAAATATGATATTATAATTATTTTACATGAGACATTAATAGAAACCTGACGCCATGAGACTAAATTATTGAATAAAAAATATAATATGAAAAATTTGAACAAAAAAACCAGGGAGCATTTATATTGAAAATAATTATATATTCTGTATTTATCTTATTTTATTCTATTATACAGTTCCAAATGTCAAATTTTACCTAGCCGGAATAAAATTTTTGATTTATATTCACTATCTCAAGATCACTATCATGTAGGCCATCACCCTGTCTATGAAAATAACGAAAAATTTAAATTTTGAAATCTAATTGGTAGCTAGCACCTAAATAATTGTGAAAAATAGAATAGAAATAATATTTTCAAATAACCTACCTCCAATCGTATAAATAGAATGGGAAAGTAAGTTGACCCTCGTAAGCTTTCTCGTATTTCCTTTGGAAATTATCATTTTGATAAAGTCTGCATCTTTGCTGATGAGAGGACTAGGCTGACAGAAATTGTCCAAGGCAAATCTTTCAATCATGGTTATATTGGCAGCATCTTTGCCCTGGCAATCTTTATAATCGTGAATACCCATAAATTCTTGTTTCGCCACTATATTTGAAAATATATAATTTGAAAAATTATTCTAATTATAAATTTTATTTATTCATATAACCTTTTTCTTCAGCTTTAACAAGGTCATCTTTGCCTGCAGTTGAAAATAAAGTTAAATTTTTATAATTCAATTTTTCAAATATTTTTCTACTCGGGTAACATTTTTCGGTTAAAGTATTGTTAAAATGATGGAATATCACATAAAATCATTCTGAGAAGAAATAATTAGCAGTGCAATTTTTTGAGCTTCTAATAGCGTCCAATGGAGGACAGTATTTGAAGCTTGAAAATTTGTACTAGGACATTTTGAAATGAAGCTTTTTCTGCAATTTATAGTAATTCCTATAGAATAATGTTTAAAAAGAATCGCGATTTACGCATTCAGAAGAGCTCCTTGTTAGTGATAGATACTTACAAATTGTTACAAGAACAATAACTAAGATGATAATTTTTGGGTTCATTTTCGAAATGAATTTTTTTTGAAATGTAATTATTAATTACTCTTTTGCTCAATTTTTTCCACTGTTATTAAATAGAATGAGCAAATATGAGCAAGGATTATTTTTTAACATTATTATTTATTTCAGTATTAAAAATAAATAACTTCTGTTTTATTTATAGCAGATATTAGCGAGTTCATCAAACTTAGCAAGTTTATTTTTAGGGATAGTGTTGGGGTAAATGACATAATTAACTTAATTTTAAAATATTTAGCCAGTATACTTGGATATGTACTTGAAAAGTTCTCCGTCTGTCCGTCAGTCCACAATTGTTATGAAAGTTTTGACATTTTTGAAATTAAGGCTCATTTTAGAAATTTTTCAAATATTGTTGTCAACACTTCTAAAACTGAGCTAGCAGCTACTACAGATTAATGCTATAGTTATGAATACCATTTGAGCCAATTATATGAACGGCTATATAATCATAATTACCACCAATATATCCAAAGTATACTCGCTGGCGCACGTTCGTGCTTGTTTAAAAATATTTCCGAGGTCATTGATTTTTAAATTATATATAAATTAATGTTTTAGCTTCCAAGTTTCAAACAATTTCAGCTTAAATTTTGTTGATTAAAACTAGATCAGCTTGATTGAATATATATTCAATAAAAAGGTTCAGCATACGTTTAGTCTTATTTATTTATAAAAATAAGTTTAATTTTGATCACATTCAATATGAAATTAATCTTGTTAATTTTTTTTCAACTCTCATATGAATTCACCAACGCTAAAAAACAAGGTATGGTTAAAAAAATTCTGCAAACAAATTTATTTGAATGCAGGATAATTTCAAACTTCCACGGATTCAAACATTTAATTTTTAAAAATGGAGACTATTTGAAAATAGTATATCTTTGGACATTTATCACAGGTTAACTGATTTTTAGCGAGTATACTCGCTTATTTTCATGAAATCCTGTCCGACTGTCTGCACGTCTGTCTGTACGTCTGACTATACGTCTTGCTTTCCTGCCCGGAGGCTTTTCCCTGTTCATCGGAGGTTTTCAACTCAGCCAGGAACACCTACATTACTCATTTTCTCCAATAGTGGGAATAGTGTCAGAGTTTTAAGAGGATACACCTGAACCCTCCGTATGAGCAACTCTTGGTTAAGTGACACACACTCCCCAATATTTCGGCCCTTGGTCTGACAGCCCGGTGACAATCTTACCCCTACAAGTGCCCTCTTCAATTCATTCTACTGAAAAACAAGTTTTTCTGAAGAAAGAGCTGACTGGATCGGGGTTGGATCCCATTACCTAGTCACCATTTAAGATAGTGAGACCTTAAACAAAAGATTCAATAATCTGAGCTGTCTGTACATCTGGCCTCCATTGTTGTGAGAATTTTCAAATATTTAAACAAACGTTTTATCAGATTTACATTTGAAAACTTTTCAAAATCATAACACTCGTAACTTTCGTTGATAGCACAGCTAATGCTAGGGATGCCATAAGGGGGTATAGACAAAATACTCCACCTGAGTTTGAGATTTGGCAAAATACCCCCCTGAGATTTTGAAAAAAATCCAAGTTATACCACTAATTTTGGGCCTTCGGCTGTTTTTCGCAAAGTTTAGGTACCCCCCTCGACTTTCAAAACTCAGGGGGGGTATTTTGCCAAAAATACCCCCCCCTGACTCGGCCGACCTTTTGCATCCCTATCTAATGCAATGTTACTATAGATTAGTACTGTATTTATGAATAGCAATTCAATAAATTATTTTCTAATGACTTACAAGTTTATCAGTGATAATTTATCACCAGTTGAACAATAATATACTCGCTTGTCGATACGTTCGTGCTTGTTGTAGTATAACATATGCCATGTCACTGCTAATATTGCTTACAGTCTGGTTTCGGTAACATAAAAGTACCTTATATGTATAAAATTCTTCTAATGACGCCAGACAGTTATTACTATTCTGCGGAAATGTGTCTGCATTTAGACTCAAGTGATGCTTATTTTGCTCAATAATTATTAATTACTTCATATTATTATTAGTCTGATCTATTGTTCCTAAAATAGAAAAGGTAAACTTTTAGTGTGAAGTTATCTTCATTGCAATGCATACACACTATAGGTAAATGTATTGCAATGAAGATAACCTCACACTAAAAGTTTACCTTTTCTATTTTAGGCACAATACGTATCGCAAAAAATTACTATTATCATATTTTTTTGAAATTCAAATAATAGCATCAGGTCAAAAATATTCACTTCGTGCTTCTTTCGGCTGTTTCGGTTATCTTGATGCTGTTTCCCATACTTTCAACAATACATTCATTAATCCAGCCAATTGTGACATGGTTAAGGACACAGATTTGAATAGCACAGTTGATGGTCAATTCTACGCATTTAAGAAAGGTGAAGTCTCGCAACCATTTACGGTAACACTGGCTATAAAAGCTAAAGACGATAATGGTACTTATACCTTCTTATCAAGGTTAACTATTAAATAATTTGAAAAAATTGTTACAGGCAATGAAAATAACAATGCCACAGGACCAATTGAGGATGGTGATTGTAAAGGGGATATTCTTAAAATGATTAATTTTTTCAAAGTCAGCAAAGGTTCATGCAACTCTGCTAAGGGCGTAACAAATGTGGATACTTACCCTGATGGAAATGCCACTTTGACTATAATTGGGAAATGTAATTCTACGTGCGTGGGACGTACCAATGCAACATATCTTCCTGGCAAAAAGTTGAAAAAGAATGTGAACAAGCCGTTAATTCTGTAATACAAATTTTCAAAATTAACTTGTCAAGTTTAATAATATACAGCTTTTGTTCAATAAAGTATTCTTAATTAATCAAATTTATAGCATGTTCAAATATTGATTTTTCTGACCACCAAATTTTGCCCTTGTTTAATTACATGACAGCAATAAATTTGCTTCCAATTGGTCATAATTTATGACTTATAAATTAAAAGAACTGCATTTTGGACGTAACTTATGTAAAGCCCTGAATTGATGAAACTGACTTTTTCAAATAAGCAGGATCCATCAATAAATACAATTTCGGTAGAGAATTCGACGGGAAATTCATTGTATAAATCTTTTTTCCTGCTACATTTTGAGTTATACCCCGAAAAAACTTTTGAATTTCATCAATAAGCGCAGTAGAAAATCAATTCTTAATAATTTGTTCTAGGATTGTATGTATGTACAGTGCTTGACATCTCAACAGTTGCACTCTTGAATTGCGCGCTCAAAATATACATCAAAATCTATATATATTTTAAGCGAGCAATTCAAGAGTGCAACTGTTGAGTTGTCAAGCACTGTATGTCTATGGAGACATAATAAATCTGAGTAGATCACAATTCTGTACTTTCGATATACAGTAATACGGGGTTATTGAGAACAAGTTAAAATAATACTCTATTAATAAGCTTGCTCGTTGAATTAAACTGTTCCTGTACTTTCGATATAATCCGGGGGCTATTAAAAATAGGTTAATTGAGAAAAAGTTGAAATAATGCTCTATCAATAAGCTAGCTTGTTTAATTGAACAATTTATTGTAAGATAACATATTTTCAAATTACAACATTTACAGTATTATCCAGTTCATTGAGCTTACAAGTCGATTATTGAGGTCAGTTTTCCAAATATAGACGACAAACGTACAAGGTGATTGAGTCTCCTAGGATTTTGGATGAGGCTGATCCCATCTGTTTTTATTGATCGACCGAGACCCTCTCTTCATTGTCGCGGAGTAATTGAACCACAAATTGATTCGGAGGCGAAAATTGCAAATTCCAGAAAATTGATATAATAATATAACAAGGTAGAAAAATGTTAACAATCCAGCTATGCCATTACAAAAATACCAGTTTTCTATCACAACCATCTTGGTTAACTCTAGATAATTGACCAAAGTCATGACAAAATCAATCTGTCAAACACACTATAATCCGGTGCATCTTTGACCATGGAATAATCATAATTGGTAATCGACAAGATTAAAGTTTGCTTAGCTATATAAAAGCAATTTGTTCAAGATAAATTATCCTGCTAGAGTTTATTATAGAATAGTTATATGGCATTGGTTTACTTTACAAACTCTACTGATTTTATCTTGATTATAAAAATTATTTAATATTCTGCTGGTTAAAAATTTTCATCTTTTCTAAAATTCATTTTAAATTCATTAAATTTGGAATTTGTGTTAAAATTTACCATTGATCAAGTACAAATATAAATATAATTTAATTTTACATGTAAACATTTGTGGTCTTGCATATAGCATCCGAGCCTTTCTTGAACTGTTCGCATCCACCATTCGGTGACAGCAATACATTTGCATCCAATCGGTCATTAATTAATAGAACAGACATTTTGGAGGTAACCTAAGATAAGCCCAGAGTAGATGAACAAATTTTATATTGAGAATGGAATGACTCATCTCAAAGTCCATAACGCATCCGTGTCTTAATTGTTATCAAAACAAATTGTATTCATAAATACGGATTGTATTGCCTGATGCCTTAACTGCCGCTAAACGCTTAATTTTATGCACACATCACTAACATTGCATACATTCTCTCCCAATCAGCCAATCAATGCTGACAACACCCTATCAAAGCCTACCCATCACACTCCAATCTACGCATTACTGACTACTGTTGACTATCTTTTAGCTCTCTATTGTTTTATTCGGTATTGAGAGCTCAAACGCTAAAGATGTAAAATTTTGTACTCATTCCTCACAATAAGTTATATTTATTTGACTTGTGTTAAGTTTTTGTCAGTCATTCGCCGAATCATGACCTGACCAGTGTCTCCCAGACGGTACCCCCCGAAGCTGGCCTACAAATTCTGGCCAATCTTGGTTTGACAAAGGGTTTGAATGGATCCACACTAATCTTCGGCGCCCAACTGAGTAGTCATCATAAGTGCTTACAGTTTGGTCGTCACAATATAAAGACTGAGAAAAATTGATTTGAAAATTTTTATTAGAAATTATATAAAAAAGAAAATAACCTAGTTCTATTCTATTTGCCAACATGTCAATATATCTTTTTGCATTAATGAAAAAAAAGGTGAAACCTGTTTTATTTCTCTATTAAATATGAGCTTGTACGTTTTGATATATTTTCAAAATAATATTTTTTTGGTTTTTATTCAAATGATTTATTCAATTTTTAGAATTACATTGAAATTTTCAAAATTGTTTAGTTTGCTGGCTTAAAAATTTTGGTTTATAATTGTACATTTTTAAATGGTCTTTCTGACAGCTGACCAACTTGTATTATTTGTACTAAATAAGTATTCCATATAAATTGTTCAAACTATACTCAAGCAGAAGCTAAAAATTCTTTTCGAATTCTAGTACATTAATAATTCCTGTGACATCGTGAGTTTAGAAGGTCCCGATATTCAATATAAAAAGTGATCAGAATCAATTGATCAGGGCAGAAATAGAATTCGCGAATAAGGTACTTTAAAATACTTTTTACAGAATCGAATTATCTCTTACCGTCTCTGCTATTCAAATTTCAAAACGCGCGAGATATATTGACCGTCCTTTTATTTTAATAATTCCTGTATTTAAGTATTCAAACTGATAAACAGTTCCGAAGTTTTTTGTTTTAAATATTTATTTTTTAAATTTCAAAATTTTTGATGAAATTTATAATTGATCAAGCACTTAAATACAAATTAATTTTATTAAATTAAATGTAAATATTTGTAGTCTTGCATATAGTATCCGAGCTTTTCTTGAACTGTTCGTATCCACCATTCGGTGACAGCAATACATTTGCATCCAATCGGTCACTAATTAATAGAACAGCACTTTTGGACGTAACGTATGAATAGCCCAGAATTGATGAACATATTTTCAGATGATCAAGTCTAAATAAACTTTGTTTCTCATAAAGATATTTTCCTTCCAGTGGTCCGTCCAGGGCTTGGTTTAATTTTTCTATCTGTCTGTAGGCTGAATATTTTTTTCAAAAAAATTGATTGAAATAAAATAATATATAAATGAATAAATAACTGACCGATAGCTGTCATATGTTCGGCCAAACCCTTTTCGAACACTAGTTTATCCACTGCTTTGAGCAACTGATCATCAGTACAACGGAATGAATTAAGCCCTAGTCCCTAATTTTATTCGTTTCAGATGCAAATATTTCTAATGTGAATGACACCAGTTTTGTCCTTGATCAATATGAAGTAGATTATCATAGAAAATTTCTATGGATCTGAAATCAAATATTTACCCCATTATTAATAGAAAAGTCAAAATTTCAGCTTTTTAAATTTAGCGCCTTGAATTGTGCAAGGATATTAATCAAATATTTTTTTTTATCTAACCCCCTCTTTTAAATAAGACCAGCATCAATATTGTACACCCTGTAGTTTTCCGGTATTATGTGATTCAAAGTGTGCCGCAAGGAGAACTTTCCCTGTACAATGCCAGATAGCAAATTTATATTAATTAATATAATTGACTTTATTTTTACCTGAATTTTATTATTTTCAGAAATACTGCAGGGTCATCAACTTTTTAAGCATATGACTTTTAATGACTTTAAACATTTGCTCGATTCCAGCTTAATTAATTCAAAACGACCCAAGGCTATTGAATATTATTTAAAGAAATGAACAAGGTTCAGTATACTTCAATCATAGGTTGCGATTGTAATAATTTTGCTAAAATTTATTTATAATTCATTTAAAATGATTTTAATTTTTATTATTTTATCTCAACTTTCGTTCATATTCACCAACGTTGACGAACAAGGTATGTATTTTGTATGCAGTAATCGATTTCATGATTAATGCTGAAAAATTTCAAAAATATTAACAAGGATCAACCAATATTTTTAAAAATAATTATATTTGCTAAGAATTATAATTAACAATGCACATTTAAATTTATCAGATGAGTAATTTTAGCAGGCTAATTTTTGGTTATAATTTATTATTACGAACGCGGTTCGTAAAGTTAATAAGATAAATTTAATAAAGAATGAGATAGGACATATACAAAAAAAATTAACATTTTTTCGAAACTCAAATAATGCTACAGGGACACATTTTGAGCAGAAAGTTTTTCAGCTGAATTCTCTCATTTGATAAGTATTTTCGATCGAAAAAAGGTTTAAAAAAATCCAGATGTATGAGTTGAGAAACGTTCCATGTAAGAATGTATGCATAACACAAACGGCTATATTTCTAATGCTTCTGCAGTGAAATACAGTGCTTGAAATCTCAACAGTTGCACTCTTGAATTGCGCGCTCAAAATATACATCGAAATAAACATATATTTCGAGCGCGCAATTCAAGAGCGCAAAGGTTGAGATGTCAAGCACTGTATATATTTTTCTAATGATTTCAGTCCATTAAGCTCATAACTGTACATGTTGCAACAAGATAAATTATAATGAAATTGTTTTTGGAATACAAATATACTAGGTGAAAACAAAGCAATAAGGCAAACATACACACAAATGGCTTCCTACGGCTGTGTTCGTTCATACTTTGTTGGTGTTTACCACGTCTTCAAACATACCTTTCAATATTCTTTACCATGTGATTTTGACCGAGATGTAGATATCAATGGCAAAATTGATAAGCATTTCAAGGGTTATAAACGAGATGAGACAACGATAGAATTTGATGTGCCTTTAGATGTACATGCTGTTGGTATACATGGTATTTATATTTCATCAAGATAATCTATATAATCAACAGATTTTTATTCCAGGCAATGAAAATATAAATGGCACTGGATACATTAGAAATGGTGAATGTGAAGGGGATAAAATAGAAATGTCTGATGACTTCAAAGTGAGCAAGGGTGCATGCTATTGGAAAAAAGGCGTAACAGAGATCGATACATATCCTGATGGTATGACCACGCTGAAAATAATAGGTAAATGTAATTCTACATGCGTTGGACGTAATTTCGCAAGCTACCATCCTGGTAAAAAGAATGAAAAATAAATTTGAACAAGGAGCGAATTTTTTAATGCAAATTTTATAAAATTAACATGTTAAAATAATTGATATTTTTTAAATTGATAAATAATTAATTGAAAAAATAAAAAATATTCCCAAAATAATTGCAACTTGAACATCTTATTTGGAATTAATGTTCTAGCAACAATTGGTATGCGTTATTAAATATATTCAAATTCTGAATTGAATTACAAGTTAACAAGTTTAAAAGCTCTTTCTGACAACTGACCAACTTGTATTTTGTGTACTAAATAAGTATTCCATAATTAATGTTCAAACAATACTCAAGCAGAAGCTAAAAGTTCAAAATACTTTTCGAATTCTAGTACTTTAATAATTCCTGTATTTAAGTCTTCAAACTTATGAACAGTTTAACAGTTTTTTGTTTTAAATATTTATTTCTTAAATTTGAAAATTCTTGATGAAATTTATAATTGATCAAGCACTTAAATACAAATTAATTTTATGAAATTAAATGTAAATATTTGTAGTCTTGCATATAGTATCCGAGCTTTTCTTGAACTGTTCGTATGCACCACTCGGTGACAGCAATACATTTGCATCCAATCGGTCACTAATTAATAGAACAGCACTTTTGGACGTAACGTATGAATAGCCCA
>JAQIWA010002352.1:0-13651 GCA_034693305.1 Eueremaeus valkanovi
TCAACTGATCAGACAAATGACAGAGACATCTGTGCAGCCAAAGCACTGCATCCAATGGTTTGGCGAGTCTTGACATTCAGGCGAAAGTTTGTTATACTTTAACATTACATCGATTTATGCCTCTATTCCTCGCTTTACATGAATACAATCAAAGCACTGGTATTTGGATTCGAAGTCAAAGAATATAATGTAAAAGAATAAGAGAAATAACGACAGAAAAAAATTATTACTTTTTATTTTGTATTGATGTGGGAATTGTTTCAGTGCTCTAACTGTTCAGGAAAGGCGGGCCGAGTATCACAAAAGTAATTTCCGTCTTTTGATCATTTATCTGAGCATAAGATTCTTGTGGCTCAGGATTATTCTGTCGGTGAGCGACAGTGGGAGGACAGGGAGGGTGAGAGTGAGGGGAAGAGAAGGGGAGAATTCGTTTGGCCTTACATTCAAAGTCTTGGTGTTTGTAGTGAATGCACAAAAGGGCACAGTTTTGCTATGAATAGCAGTAATAAGAAAAGTCAACTTTATTTGTGATGACTTGCTTTGCCTTTCAATGAATATATGATTATTTCATTCAAAACATTCTCCGATCGAATGACTTAACGATTGGAAACCGAAATATTATAGAGAAAAGCATTGCCTGACTGCTCGTCAGTAATGGTGATGAACGCCATTTGTAGTCTCAGTGGTCTTATTATAGATTGTTATCACAAGAATTTAGCCGTCGATAAAGTTTTCTCACTTTATCTGTTGGCGAAAATTGATGTAACCATGAATTGAATGCAATTCAGACAGATTGACACTGGGCAGATTGATGCCTTTATTGGACTTTATCTGCATTGGCATTGCACAGTTAATCAGAGTTTTATAAATAAATTTTACTATTAAATTGATTTAGCATCTTGATCAAATTATTCCTAAAAAGCACTAATCAAACAATTTTAGAGTAAATCAAACATTTAAGTAGACTCCCCTGAAATGTCTCTTCACTGTAATGTTTACTGTTTATCATACACTTTCCAGGACTTGATGTTTACTGTACTGTCAATTTGTTTTACCATTCAAATAATTATCAAACCATTATATATAACCTAGCTAATATATAAACTTTAATTTGAATTTGAATTTATTAATGTTTATAAAACTTTTTCACAATTTTCATGATATTTACAGATATGACATCTCTTATATTTTAATGCAATATTAATTTGATAAATAATAAACAGTGTAATTTTGTGTTAACCCGGCTCCTAGCTAACTGTGAAAAATTTTCTCCGAGATGCTTTTTATTCTGTAAAATAGTATAAACAGAATAAAAATATTAAACACGATTTTTTTCAGACAAATAAGTTTTATCTCTCTCTAAGCATAACATATTTGTTGGGTCTGTAAGTGAGCGCACATTTCCAATACCTACCACATATTATGGTTTCTATTGAATAGATTGAGTCCATTATTAATTTAATTCTCAAATTGTGTAAAGAATAAGATTAATAATAGACTTAATCTTCTGAACGAAATTCATTTATCGCTCAACAAAATTGTATAATTGGCCCGAATTTGGTCTCATTTATGGACTCACTGTGCGTTTCTGTTCTTCAGCTCAGAAGAAGAATAGTCTGTCCCTCTTGTGATGGGCTTTGCATTTATTTCTGTATTCATATCATACGATTCATACAGTAATTCATTGATGCGAACCGAAAGCAATTTAATGCTTCCCTGAATTCTCTCCACAAAAGTCTTATATATTTGAAAATATATTGCTATACAACGACTCAGAGTAGAGACAACCGACTCCGACACTGAACACACAATTCTTATGGTCTGCTCTCAGTCTGAAGAATAAGACTAAAGAGAACAATCTTCTCAATATTTTAAATTGAATCAAGTTTGTCTAATTCAATTATGATCTTGTTTATCTTATACCAAGTGACAATCTCATCAAAATAGAAACAATGTCAATGATTAGCATTTTTTAAACTTTCAAATATGAATGAGCTTGCTTATTTATGCACATAACCGAATTTGATTCATAAGTCGTCGCGAAATATCCCTCATTCAGATCAATGTGTTTTATCCCTATTCCTACGCAACCTCTGCTGTACTAATATATGCTGTTATCCACGTTTTCACTCCCTTTCCTCCTCACCTAAAATGCTAATCAACTGATTTTTCTTCGCTAACTATAAGAACGTATATACCAAGGTTCCTTCTCTTTCCTCTAATCCGTTTATCCAATTTAATCCGTTTTGCACCCAATTTATGGCATCGGATCAAATAAAATGAGTTTCAGTAAAGCCTTTAATGTTTAGTTTTGACGTAAAAAATAAATAAATATATTAATGACAAACACTTTAAGTGAAAGAAGAGATTTAGGAAAAAGTTCAACAAATAGTGTTTCGTTATTCTTATGATTAGGTACTGTACTATTGTGTTAATACTGTGCACCGGTATTAGTGTCACCCAATTCACTGATTTATATTATTTTTATGGTAACCTAAGTGTTAAAAAAAGCCTAAAATTTGGGCCAATTCTGTAATTATTAAAAATGTATGCTATACTGCATTTAATACTACAGAAAACAATTTTTTTTGTTTGAGCTTTGCTTACTTTTTCAGTTTCTACTGTAGTTTTCATATGAGTCTATGTGAGCCAAACGTAGCAATTGTATCGATTTAATCAATGCATAATTTATATCCGTTCAGTGAACGTTCATAGAAGTGCGAACAGAGAACAATATCTAGCCTTAGATCAGCTATGAATTGGTTAGCCGTTAGACTATCGTCGAGAGAGGTATAGAACGAGAGAATTACTGCTTTGAGATTCAAAACTTAGTTAACAACAGAATAAAGAATAATAAAAACGAAAGGAATGAATGAGTAGTGAAGAGAAACTTAATTTAAAATATATCTCAACTCTAAGAGAGAGTCAATGAGTCTGTGTTTGGAGAGAATAAGAGCCACAAAAAGCAATTTGAATCACAAACTCATGAGAAATGAGTGAAAATAAATCGATTCATTCATTTGACTTCTCTTTCTCTCGACTACACAATTGTTGTGTAGACTCACTGTATATTCAATTCTATTGTTATTTCTTACGTATTATTTGAGATGAAAACACAGTCAGAAAACAGGCTTTTGTTGTTTGCCTTAGAAATTCCGTTTTCACTCTTTTTTTTTCAATAGTCGTAATGACAGTCAGTATTTAATAGAGTATTTTGTGTTTACAATCTTCTCATAACATTTGTCTTATCAATAAATATAGGCTTTTTGTGATATTTTTCAACCGAAAGGAATTCCTGAATATTTTTGAATTTCTAAACAAAAAACAACTTATTATATGTTTGTATTCATTAAATTATTTCTTCTTTTATTATAATTTTTTGATAATTTTATGGTTGTTTTGCTTACTGTTAGACCGATAGCTCTCTATTATATTCTTATCGCAATAAATACGAAAACATGTAATTAGTATAGAATTTATTCACAAAATTGTTATTTTTTGTGTTACACTTCCACTGCTCTAATCTTAACCATTCATTGTTATCAAGTTTGTCATTAAAATATAATTATATGTATGGATGTGCAGAATAGGCATGAGATCTGCTTGAAGTAAAATTCAAATAGCACTGTGTGTTTAGAACCCAGATTAAATTTATTATTTTTAAAATTAATTTGACTGAACATAAAATAAATTAAAATTTTCTTTTAATTAATTGACTTCTAAACGCATTAATCAGATGGACTGACATTTCTATTGTTTTATTTAATTATCTTTTACTCAATTATAATAAATAATTAAATATTTGGAGTAAGTCTTAAATGTAGTCTTTATGTCACAAAAGCGATGCCAAGAACTGAATACTAAAATAGAGATCAATTAAATCTCAAGTAATTTAAAAGATACAGTAATGGCCTAATTATTTATACAGGGCATTTTTATAGGCATTTAAATTGAAATGTCTAACACTGACAGTACAGTACAGTATTGCGTCTTTTTATGTAAATTATCCTTGTCCCTAAATTATAATCTGGGTGCATTATGGAAAAATCTCTTACAAAAGATTTTCGTTATTCAACAATATATTGTATTAATATATGACTTATGGAAAAGATTTAGTTCATTGGATAAATTGAATTTAAGATAAAAATAGAGTACTTTTGCCAATAATATCAGTACAAAGATTCGACTTTTAGACTATTTGTTTCGTTTCATCATATTATGGCTTTTGGGGGAACAGTAATCATATGAGGTATATATCCATAATATGATTGTTCACTATATTCTGCTTTATATCAATAGCATAGTTGGCATAACATTAGAGTTGAAGAAACTATATATCGATTTCTAAAAATATAATTTTTGGAGAAATACCAAACTATCGATCAATTCGTTCATAAGTATAGAAAGTTTATACCATTTTCTATATTTCTATTTATTATTTTTCAGTTTTATATTAAACTCTTCTCTTATTCTTTCGGTTCTAAATCTAATCCTGATTTCTAGCCCTTCTCTCAGTATTGGTTGAAAAGTCAGTAGCTTATCTGATGAATTCACCTTTATCTCTGCTACACTTTTCGTACTGGTTCTCCACTTATATTCATCTGCCTCTCACCCATTTACTCCCCTTTCCATTCCTATCCCTCATTTGGTTCAATTGCCAGTTTAGAGCAATAAAGATATTATAGTAAAGTAGTGTTCAGTAGAGATAAGTCTATATATTAATACTACAGACTCTGTACAGAGCTATACATTTTTGTTTATACCTTTATTTTATACTTTTAATCAATACGTCTGTCAATCAAAACACACTGTAGTGAGGCTTATATACATCCGGTGTATTCTGTCTCTAAATGTACTGCAATTTTATAAAACGAATCACTTTTTCAGTGAACATATTTCGCAGCAATTGTTTTGAAGTGTGTTTTCTCAGTCTCGCTATTATTAGAGTTTATTAAAACAGTTTTCAAACAAATGTTATGTCCACTGAAAATGTTATGCTTTTGTTTTGGCTTTGGCTCTACTCGTTCTACTCGTGTCTGTATTGATCTGTTGGGCTCAGACTTAGATTCAAGTCATGGATATCGGCTATAACGGCATGTTTGCAAGATACTATATCGTATAGATACGTAAAACAAGAGCCCCGGCAGCTATACTGGCACATGTCTGCTCATTTCATATCTAAGTTAAGCCAAATTTCATTCTCTTTTTATTGAATCAAAACAAGTGAACTGAATGTGAGTTAAGGATAGAAAGTAAAGTCGATTTGATTTTAAACTTGAAAAGAGCTGCGAATGAGAGTCAGAGTCAGAGTCAGACCAACACATTATTATTCTTGCAAATCAGGTCTTTTCAGCCTCTCTTTACTGCCTCTGTCTTTGCGTAGCTTTTGCTGCGAACCCAACTATAATAACAGTACAAAGTAATAGAAAGGTCAGTCTAAGGCATAACAGGGTATTCCGACTGAATTTTCTTGTTCTTTGAGAAAACAGTTGATTGCATATAAAACAGAAGCGAATTGTGCCAGAAGTGAAGTGACGCCAAGCCATTACAATAATTTTGTGTCGACTCGACTGACTTTCACGTCTTTATTATTTTTATAACAGTATATATATATTGTAAGTCTGACTCAAATCTGTTACTTATATCTAAGTATTTCTTTGAGTTTCCGATAAACTAACGAACATTACCGTTGAGTTCGGACAATAGTAGAGCTAATACTTTCCGGAATAGTCAGGCACTGGTAGCATAGAAAGCATAAATTGTATATAACAGCGCACATACAGTACATAATAGTAAATCCGTTCCTTCGGACCATTTGGCTCACATCGAGAGAAAAGAGATATAAATTGTAAGAATAAAAACATTAAGATATCATTCAATTCAATTCGCATTCGCTTTTCAATCAGTTTCGCAGCCAATATATCGCATATCTTATGGTTATCTTAAGCTTACGCTTGATTTGTCCTTAAAGGCAGCGAAATATCAAATTATATGAATTGACAAAAATTATTTCCAAACATTTTCCTGCTTTTAATGATTCAAATATTATTAATAATAACTCAATAATTATGACATTCAAAGGAAAAGCATTTTTAGGAAGAGTTAATCAAAAAAAATAAATAAATGAAATATTCATTCATTCATTAATTTAACAATTTAATTATTTTCATCAAATCTAGCATGATACAATGACATTATAGCAGGAAATATAAGATAATTGTTGTTTAAAAGTTGAATAAATTGATTACATTTTGTGAAATGAAACGATTGAATGGCACGACACGGAGTGTATTGCAAAGAAGTGTCATTTCAAGTGCAGAAATAAGTTTTCTCATACTATTCAGCGCTTTTAAAGTCAATATTTGGGAAAGAAATGTAATATAAAATGTCTTACCTGTGAAATATCAGATATCGAGATAAATATAAGATAAAAGTTGTGTCACTTTTGATCTTTCAAACACAAAAACTCTATTTTTATCGAACTATTTGAGTGCAAAAAAAGTTATTTTCAGTTTTTAATATTGGAAAAAGTTGTTCATTCAGTTCAAAAGAAGCTGTTTTTAGTGTTTAAATATATGGTAGTATCAAAACCAAAAAAAAATAGATGAAGAATGAAGTGAATGAAGAAGAAGTCGAAAATCAATATAAAAATTTCATGTCTTTGATTAGACAGAGGAAGAAAAAGGTAAGAATTGAAAGCTTTTGACATAAATTGAAAAATAAAGTTGAGCTGAATTGAGGGACAGACTGTTCACACTGTTATACTGAATACACGCGTTTCATATATTCGTTAAATTAGTTTTTCGATTTGAAAATACAATTTTTAGCAAATTTTCTCTCTTTTTATACTATTTTCAAAGCAGAACAGTTTGAATGATATGAAATAGAGATCACTTTCCGATACAATACTGTAAGAACTGTTGTCTGACTTATGGTTCGCAACCTTTTTTGCTATGCAATGCTAGAACATGAATGAAGGCATGCATTCGTATGCCTTTTGCCTACGAATCTGAGGTCACAATTGCGCGAATAGAGAGTTGCCATAGAAATAGCGGTGAAATAAATACCAGTTTTTTAGGGAAATATTAGAGAAAAGCTATTATAACAATATATTCTAATGATTACTCTCTATTCACTTGTCAACAGTCAAACTAATTGATACATCAATACAATTAAATAGTTGTTGAAATGACAGAGAGCATAAACTCTACTATTATACCAGGGACAGAGACGAATATTTTAATCTCAGAGCAATGTGAGTCCAGACAAGGGGTAAAGTAATGTTCAAATAATTCGAAACAAATCTCATCCGCATATATGTACAGGATCAATTCATTATTTTTGGTTAAATCCATTCATGTGTTCCGTTCATTGATTTGGCTTAAATGAATAAAATATTTTATATCAAGACTTATAAAAAGATTAAAACCCAAAAACCGCTTAATATTGCTTTTGACTGTAAACCCAGACATCCAGAATAAACCTGTTATTCATGATTAAAGTATCTATAGAGTAGATCAGATACATTGGGTTATTCCTCTTCATCGCTATGCACTTGATGTCGGCGCACATCAAAGGGATTAGTGGATGAAATGCTATTATTACTAATCAATAAATGATAAATAAAATAATATATTTCTCTTACAAACTCACGTTCATTACCAGTGGTAATTTACCACAGAATTTCAGCTCAATTACAAGAAAGGCATAATTTTGTGACAATTTTTAGTAATTGTCATAAATTCTAAATAATTTCTTATTTAATATTTTAGTAAATTATTAGCCATTTATTTCAAATAATATCAGGATAGCCACGAAATCATATCAATTCATCAGAAATTAATTAATGGAAAATCATATATGAATTTTCATGAGCTCGTTTCAATGCTCAAGCATCAATTACAATGACTCTAACTTAACTATTGTCAAAAAATATCTTGAAATAATTGAAAAATATAAGTTCGGATGAAATCGTAAAAATTCCAAGAATTTGAAATAAAATAATTTTTTATACCAATTATAGTAAAGAATGTGAGCTATGATATGAATCTAAGCCTTAGATCTTAAATGATTGGACGAAAGATTGGAAGAGAAGTCAGATCTGATGGTCAGCAAAGAGAGGATTTACTTAAAGTTTGATTCAGCAGAAAAAGGCCATTTCAATGATACGGAAGGGTTAAAAACAGGGAGCAAGGGATCAAAGGTAAGGCACAGCTATTTATTCTGCGATCTGTGTGCAAGTCATAGATAATGATGGAAAGGGTTATGTTATATGGGATTGTATGGACTGCGATAATACTTGTGCTTTATATAGCTTTTGAAATAAATCTGTTGCTATTAACTGACCAATAGATGGGAAGCGAATGAATTCATAGTTGGAAATGACCTGTATATAACCTGTACCTAACCAGTATATAAACTATCAATTTTAGTACTGTATCATTGGTTTCTGTAGATCTAAACATTCGTTTATAATATTCTGTATATAGTTTTATAATGAGATTTAAAAATTTATTTTACTTTTTAAATAATTTATATATTTTTAACATAAAGTTTGAATATATAAAGACTTTAACCAAAACTTATTAACAAAATAATTGGATTTTCTTTGAAATAAGTAAGAGATGTCTAAAAAATATTTCTCAACTTTGAAATCAAGAAAACAGACGCAAATTCAGCCAACACTATTGAGAAAGGTTATTTTACCTGTACAACATTTTATTTTTCAGAAGCATTCTTGACAAACTATAAACCCGGCACAATCTATCGATACCTGGTAACCCCTCTATCCTTTTTGGTTAAATCTGCTTATAATTTATGCCTTAATCCTCATTAATATTCTGTAATACAAATTCTAATTAACAAATCCTGTGAACCGAATGCAAATGCACTGTAACTCGCGTTCAATTTGAATACAATTTTATAGTTGAGAGCGCTTTTAGAAAATAATAATTATCTGAATTAGAAAATAATCATTTGTTAAGATTGAGTGCAACCAAAACATTTGAAGTGTACATAAAATCTTGAAATGTTTACACTGACTCAAAATCAAGATATTATTTACAAAATTATAAAAACGATTTCCTATGTATTGGTTATTAAATGACTGACAGATTGTGGAAAACCAACAAAAATAGGCAGCACTGATAAGTGATGGCATTATATGTGAAATTTAATGAACTGTCTTCAATTCAATATAATTAAATTATAGCCATCACTAATGAGAACAGGGAGATCAAATGGTCTCAGGGGTGATTTTTGGATATCCACCGGATTTTCAGTGCAATTAATTGAGTTCAGATACTCTCAAGATTTAAGTCTACTCTACAGTATATAATGTGATATAATGTGCGATCATATGAATCATTTGCAAAAGTTGTCTGACATTAAACTTATGTTTTTAAGCGTTCGGTATGAAAGTGAAGAAAACTTTTTGAACTGTCTTAATGAGAACATCGATCAGAATATGACAGCAGATATTCATTTATCGTATGAATGATAATTCAAATATTAGCCGACAATTCATTCAAGAATTCATAGGAAAAGATGTGAAACAAGACTTGAGAGGCAGAAGAAAACCATAATTAAATGTTAAGCTACAGAAGGCTTCATAGATCGGGTGATTGGAATAATGGCAACAAAGATAGTGATAAATGGCTCGAAGACAACCATAACTTCAATACAATTTGAATCAAATATCTGCTCCAATCAGATCCGTTGCCACATTTGGACTCAGCTTTGAATCTAATACTCAGCAAAGCGTTTGTTTCGATAGATAGAGATGAAAGTTAGGCCAACATTGAACTGAACGAAACAACAGTGAAATTTCGGCCAAACTTTATTTGCTTGGGCTATGAATTCGAAGAACGACTCAATCGTTATCTTATCTATCATTCAAATTAGCAATCCATGGCTTCAATACATTTGAAAACAAGTCTATTCATTGCCAAATAATTAAAACCAATGCTAACTAACAATGTTTGTCGACTCAGTCCGAAAAATACCTAACCGTTTAATCACTTTCCTAACTATTACCAATCGCAGCAAAAATGCAATAGAAAACGGTTTACGACTCACCCGGAATACAATTCCTCCGTGTCCTGTGTATGAACTTCGTTGTCAATATGTCAGTCCTTTGGTCTGAATTTGTATCCATTCCTCACTTTCTTCTGAATTCACTTTTCATTTGACTTCAATTCCTTTCTCTAATATTCAGACAATCTTTCGGTTCTATTGAATGAATGTTATCCTCAACTGAAGACATCTTTATTTTGATCTAAAATCTGATCCAAATTTACTTTTAAATTCAAAACTATTTTTTTAACGGAAAATGAATTTTCAGAAAATTAAAAATTATTTAATATAACAATACTTTCATTAAAAACATTTCTATTGTTATGCCGTATAATAGAGTATAAGTGAGTGTAATATCATTTAAATTCTAATGATATGTTTCGATCAGAAATTGTCGTTTGATTTCTTCTCGATTCTTATACCTGTAATAAGTCTTCAAATTACCTGTATTATAGATTTATATAACTGACCGAGTTTCCTCTTTCTTTTGATTCTTTTTCATATATTTTGAATCAATTAATTGATTAAACATTTATTTATTGAATTCAAATAAATAGTCTTTAAATTTTCAATGGATTGAGTAACTCATGTTTTGAAATGACTCTACTTATAGATTAAAGAAGAAAATATTTTTTTTCAAAATTCATATAACTTATACCAAACTCCTTAACTGTTATTAATCTTTTATCTGATTTGCACTTACAGTATAACTAAACTTCTTAATGAAAATAGTTTTTATACGAAAATTCTTATGATTTTCTTAATTAATTTCTGTTCTAATCCTCTCTTATATCTAAACCATTCGCTCTCTCAGTGACTGATTATACAATTTTAATAATTCCAGAACTAATTTAATTTGTTTGTGAAAGAGAGCGGAAATATATGCACACATTTAGGGTATAATATAGTTATTGAAGATATGGTGTATCTGTGTATCTGTTGTTTCATTAAAACTAGTCATAAATATTCAACGATTGCCAGACAGACGAAGAATATACGGATATGTAATGGAAAGCAGAAACAGAGGCTTTGCTTTGCTTTGCTATTACAGTATAGCAGTACTAATACTAATGCAATATAAAGAACAAGATTGCAGTCAAACAGACTTTCTCTCGAAATTGTTTTTTATTATTTTTTCCCTTTTTTTTGTGGATAACTAACTCTCTATCTGTTACTCAATCTAATGAATCAGAGCTACAATTTGCTAATTAAACCAATTGCCTGGAATAAATGAGTGGCCTGGCTAATTTCTTCAATTTATTTATTAGAGACAAGTTTTTCTTTACAGAGTTTTATCAAATACAGCCTTTTATTACTTAATTAATATATAAATAATTTTGTAAATAATTTTGAATCGATTTTTAAATAACTTATCCGATTAGTATTCACGGATCAAATTACGAGTTTGTTTTCATAAGAGGAAATTGTGTCTCCATTTATGAGACAGGGATTAATCCGATAAGTTTTCATATTTAATTCGTAGTATTTCAACATTGAATTACCTTTCACCTTTAAACTAGTCATTGCTTTTTCTTGTGCTTTAGCTCTGGCTCTGAGTTTAATTACAAACTCATAAATAATCGCTGAATCTGTGGGCAGAGCTGTTAATAACAGATGAAATCATTTTCAATATCATTCATGTGATTCGCTTTAATGATAGCTTTAATAAACTGATGGAAACATATTTTAGTTATAATAATGACCTTCTGATCAAACTTTTCATTTATGCAATCAATGTATTGATAATGAAATAAGGAATTGCAGCCAACATATAAACAGGATAATCTGCTGAAACAAATTCATAATCTTATTCTGTTTATGACATTTAATGAGAATATTCAGAGTTTTCTCAGAATTAATAACTCATTGGAAGCACAGATTTGTAATAAATTATTGCTAATAATCATATACAAGGTTAATTAATCATGAGTTTTGAGCTTTTGTGGGAACTCAATGTTGACCAACACTTGATTCCAATGAACTTGGTCAGAAGAGTTGTGCAATAATATTGATCTGGCTGTTTCTAGTTATAATAAAGCATTGAAAGTATTGTTAAGTTTAAATATGAGTTGAATTACAATCGGATCGATAATAAAGACATTAAAAATAGTGATATTTATTCTGTTGTTATTATTCCTGTTATTAAGTTTCGGAAATAGTCTATAAATAATAACAAAAACATTCAATAAGAGTAAAAAGCCATTTCATAACTACAGGTCAAATAGGAAAACAATTTCTGTTTAATAAAAATATATTATTTTCATTCACGAAATGAATACTAAAATACTTCTTATTCTACTGTTTGGCGAAAATATTATTTGAATACTGAACACGCGATTACATGCCTTCCGTGTAATCAAATGAAATATTCATATAATAATAATACTCTGTTTTGTAGACCATTTAACTTCATTTTAATTACTGAATTGCATTTTTAAGTTTATAACAGAAAAACCAGATTTACAGCAAATATTCGCAACAATTCTGTTGTAATCCAATTCAATAGCGTTTAGAATACAATACAGAATATTCGCATTGCTTTACGACTATTAATATGAAAATCGATTCTTTGAGATAAAACAGAAAAACACTTTAATTCTTAATATTTTTCAATTTCCTTCGCATTTATGAACGTAAAAGAAAACGATTGATTGATTTTATACTTTGTTATAATTCTGGTCTTATAGTGCAATTCCGGTACAGTTTTATAGAAGGCTATAGAATCTGATTGAATGCTAAATTAGATATGAAGTGAAGAATAATTAGGAAAACACAATGATTTGATTGCAGAGTCAGCTATAGATTGGAGAAAATGCTAAATCATTTCAATAATAAAATTGTTTTATTTCTGAAATGAGTTTTGAGGCTTTGAATACCGGTTTAGAATAGAAATATTGATTTTTGGAAATGTTTCCAAATGTGCTCATTGTTTAGTCACTGCTATTTTCAACCACAAAGTGAATCCAATTTGAGAGGAATACTAATCTTCGCGGACAGCAGAACAGTATTTGGACTTCAACTCCTCCGCAATGACAGTCATAATTAGGTCAAATTTTTTGTAAATTTTAGTTTTGATTATTGAGTAAAACATAAAAAAGTAATTTTCAATAATGTGTTCAAAATATATAAAATATTTTAAATACTTTAAAGTAGAAGAAAAGACTATTAATAGTCAGAGTAAACAATTGTGGATCAGATCAGACCAACGAAGAATTGAGGTCATAGTAAGTGATGGCACTGAACATTGAAGTGCTTGCAATGAATGGCCACTCAATGTGTGGTCTGTTGTGGCCGTAAGAAAAAGACGTTAAGTCTGAGTCCTTTCAGTCATTGCTGACCGATCTCTGGCACAAAAAGCCTTACATTTTAAATGCATGCACTGGTAGTCACAGTCAAAGTCAAAATCTGGTTCAAAGAGGGAGAGGAGTGATGGGATGGTTGTAGTCAGCGGTCACTTCCAGGTGAAGCCCCTGTGCAGTAGTCCGGCCCGGCTGTGGTGGTGGGAGACCACTGGCCAGTCCACGGGTGTATTGCAGGAATACCCCTAAAGACCCGATTCCTGCAGTGCATTCGGGTG
>JAQIWA010002353.1:0-13651 GCA_034693305.1 Eueremaeus valkanovi
TTATTATTTATCAAGTTGCATAATGTTATTCTTGGTACAGTAAATATTTTTGGTTACATTTCTCAATAAAACTGTAATTAAAATTTATTTGACTAAAAATATTTATTGCGATAATAATTAGGAAATTAATGGAAACATCGTCTGCAGAGTGAAAATATTTTTGTTGTCTTTACATCAATCAAATAATTATCAATAAAATTATATTAACTATATGTAAAAAATAGCAAGTTGATAAAAGGAGATAGATTAATCCTTTCATTAGCAAAACATTTTGAAAGTACCTATTGATAACTCATATATATTTTCATACTTTTCATGTTCTGTAGTAGCAGCAAGATAAAATTAATTATCACTGTAAATTTACCTAACCAATTAATTTTAATTAGTTATACAAAAATGTGCTAGTAAATTACTATCTTTACTAGATCAAATATAAATTCAAGTTTAAGGCTTATCAGTATTAAATTTAATAAAAATAATTAATTAATATTTTATATAATATTTTTTAATGATTTGATTCCTATTATTTTACAAATAATTTTTTAATTTGAAATGATGAGGGTTATATACAAATGCTACCTTCAGACATTCACAAAGTATTGTTTTTCAAACATTATAAATAAGCTCAAATTTGTAAACTTCATTAAATAACTGTAAATAATTTTTAAATAAATTTATTTATTAAGCATGCACAACTGTGATCTACTATATGGAGGCGAACGAAGTCTTTCTTTTTATAATGGCACTCACAGAATTATCTGAACAAAAATGTTAACTACGAAAGTTCACCAAGTTAATAAATGGAAAATATAAATAGCAATAATTATATTTTATACTCAAATTTAAATTAAAGTTTATGAAGCAAGCTAAATTTATTTTTAATTAAAAACAAAAAGAACTAGCTTAATTATACTCACAAGAAAAACATCTTTTGCAAGAAATTCGTATGGTCCCATGGTGCTTTGGCTTTAATTTTTGGCTCTTCTTCCATATTCACAAATATAAATCACCTTTTCTGCTAATTAATTTAGCAAGCACACTTTAAATAATTAATTAACTTGTATTAAATTTTTCTGATAATAGGCTAGAAATTGATATTCACAGAAGCATCTGTGTGATTTACTGTATTCGTACTGATCTGAGGACAAAATGAGATGAGAGTGTAATACAAATAAAGTAATAAATAAATTACAAAATGTTAAGAATTTATCGCTTTATGTGAATCTAAAGCAAACAAAAATCGCTTATTATATGATTAGGCTTTGGATGTGTTTTACAAGTCGTTTACAGTTTGAGTGCTGGCTCTGGAAAACAAGACAAACAAAAAGAAATTTAGCCTATCAGCCAATTTTAAATATGCGCTGATAAGTTTAGTGTCAGAACACTCTTACAGTTTGAGCTATCATTCATTAACATTAATATTGAAAATAATTATTTATATATTAAATAAATTGTTTATGAATTTTATTTATGATTTTTTACTTTTCTTCTGTACTATAAGTTCGAGAATTGATAACAACTTTCATCTAATTTAATGTGAAATTTATTTTTTTTATTATTTTATTTCTCTTTTATTTTCTATTAAATAATATAATTAAATAATAAGTTATTTAATATATAATAAACAAATAAAATTTTTTATAATTTATTTATCAAACATTATCTAGCACAAAACCACTTTCGGGGGCACTGCCTAGTCCCTGGACATACAGTCGCAATTTTTACCTTGCGGTGTCGGTGGAGGCAATGCAACGCGTCTGAGACCTTACAGGACAGGTGACGGGCCCATAGCAAAAAAACAAATCTTTGCTGACCGAGTCAAGGATTCGAACCCCAGCTCTCCAGATCAGGCGCCTGTGAGCTATTGGGGCGCTATAAAATTATTGTATTTTATTTATCAAACATTTTTATACATTAAAATATCCTTATCAAGCACAAGAAGCATTGAACATGATAAAAACAAAACAATTAAATTTAAATATGTACAAGGAGGTAAAAAAACATTACGGTGAAAAATCATATTGATTATTGAAAAATTAAACTTGTTACTATTGTTATGCTGCTGCTGCAAAAATTCTAATGCTTATTGAAAAAAATTCTAAAACACCCTTGTTCATACAAGAATTTAAATTACAAAATCTAATCTAATCTAATCTAAAATTCAATAAAGTTCAATTTTTATTGGTTTAAACTTGTAATCTAGTTTATTTTTACTTACATTGATTTTAAGATACTAGCAAGTGCAGAATTTATCGCAGAATAATTCAATAATATATTTTATAAGAGATTAATTTTTCCGTGAAAACCCCGGTTAATCTGTTTAGGTTAAACATATAATCTATCAAAATGACGTGTGTGCTGCTTTATTTAGAAAAAATATTATCAGGATCAATCAATATTGGATCAGGGCAAATACAAATATTATTGTACAGATTATTGTACTGCTTAAATAAATATTGCGCACATTTAAGCAATAAATATTTTTGATTTAGGGGAGAGAGAGAGAGAGAGAGAGAGAGAGAGAGAGAGAGAGAGAGAGAGAAAGAGAGAGCGAATTTGTTTTAAATAATCTAGTACTATCGTGTGCTCCGGGCCACTATTCCGGGCTACTCAGTGATAGGCAATAGGGGTACAGGTAGGGGTATACCCCCTATGATTTTGGCTGAGGCATACCCTCTCTATTTTTCGATCATTTTGAGGAAAAAAATACCAAAATAGGGCACTTTTGGCCCTCAAAAGTGATTCATTGAACTCTTTTTGGCAAACTTTTTTAGCTCCTGTCGTCTGAACCATTGCCTATTTCTGGGGCCACTTTTAACACAATATATGCAGGTGTCATACATAGATTCACTGCGAAAGCTGTGATTAAAGTATATAACATAACTATTAGGAATGAAGTCAGCAGGAAAGGGGTCACTTTTAGTAGATTAGAGCTAATAAGAGAAATCAAAAAATTTGAAAAAATACAACAAATTAATAATAAACTCTTTGAAATGACCTGTGTCTGATATTATGTATTTTCTAAACTGTCTCATATATGAAATGCACACAATTTTAGTCTATTTATTATGGAAAGCTATTTGAGTCCACGCAAGATCTAGTACAATGTACTGGAATTTCCATCTAATTTTCACCCATTCATCACTCTTTTAAGCAAAAAAAAAAGAAAATTATAACCTTGCTTATAACGGCATGAGTACGCAATCCAAATATATTAAATTAATATCAAAGAATCAATTGAAGCAATATTTTTATTGACAGCTTATAAACAAAAATTTGTAAAAATTTTCATTAATTCAAAACTTGTATACAATTTGAATAAAATTAATAAAATAGCCTAAAAACTACCCAACTTTATGTCTTGCATATATAGGAATAGGTAAACGCTGTATTCGTTCAATATCTTCGGGGGTTAATTCTTGTGGTTTCACGTAATCCGGGTCAAGACCTACGCCCCAATTTGTACCAACATCTTGATCATCATTATTTAAACCACGTGCCATCAAATCAACAAATCTAGCTCTATGGTCAATATTGCTGCGGGTCAAATATCGACTTCTTTTATACTTCCAATTTATATCATCTTGATACTTTTGTTGCGGAGCAAATGATTGCATATTTCTGTAACATCTTATGTCTGGTATTATATTTATAATTATTATTATTATAATTATTGTTAAAAATATGAAAATTTTCATCATTTGAAAATTTAAATTTTATCAAGTTCACAAATATATGTTTAAACTTGTTTTGTTTTATTTGTTTTTATTTACAGTTCGATAGAGAGGGCATTTTATATTTTAAATTCTAATTAGTTACAATTGTAAACATTAACCATATGTTACATGTAATTAAATTACGTAGATGCTAATTAAATGGTTACTTTTGATAGGTTAAATTTTTAAAAAAATTCATTAACAACTGTAAATAAACCTAGATAATAATTTAAAAGGTGAACAAAATTTAATATATCGAATGTATTAATACAAATAATTTATACAGGTTAACAAAAATAAATGAAACAATTTATTTCAAAAAAATAACAGTTTACAATTTTAATCCAGTAAAGTTCATAATACAACCTGGATAATCTGATTGTTAAATTATTCTTTATATTTATAAATTAATTAATCTGGTCAAATTATTACCAAAGACTTTCTCTTTTGTAGTAAGGCACTTGAGTCGTATCTACTAATCTAGGTCTTTCATACGGCAAATCTAATTTAGTTCTAATGTACGTTTCTTCTAAACTAGGTCCTTCATACGAATCTTCTAAACCAGGCTTTTCATACGAATCTTCTAAACTAGGTTCACCATCGTCATTACTTTGTTGGAATTTGTTGTTCGGCACTTTTTTATTTCCTTTATATCTTGTATACATTGGATATCTATTCGGAACCCATAGTTTTGAGCTTGCTCCATTAATGGAAAAAATTATTAAAATAATAGAAATTGTTAACAAATAGCAGACTTTTCTTCTGTCTAAATAAAAATGATAATTAAAATAAATTAAGCATGGTCATATTTCAAAATGTATCATGGTTATTGATTAATGTTACCTACTCATTTTTATATAAATTTAGATATATTTTTCCAACAATTTAAAAAATATAAATATTATTGAATCAAAATTATTCACGGAATTTATTTACAGTTCAAATATGTTTTTCTTATATTTATATGCGATTCAATAATGAATACAGGGTTATTCACGTAAGGTGGCAATTTTGAATCGAGCGCCGCAGAAAAACTACAGGGGGTACAATATTGAAGCTGGGCTTATTTGAAAGAGGAATAGTGGGGGTTTGATAAAAAATATATATAGAAAATATCCTTGCCCAATTCGAGGCGCTGGATTAAAAAAAGATGAAATCTTATCCGAATAAAATGAGTTTTTCATTAAAGTTTGATTATTGATAAAAACAATATTTCAACATTTTTCGTTACTAGCGCATTGAATTGTGCAAGGAAAATTTTTATATTATTTTTTATCAAAAATTCTCTCTTTCTCTTTCAAATAAGACTAAAATCAATTTTGAGAGCCCTGTAGTTTTTTTTTAGAAAATTGATCAATATCAAAAAACAATATTTCAGTCTTTTTAATCCAGCGCCTCGAATTGTGCAAGGATATTTTCTATATATAATTTTTATCAAAACCCCACTATCCCTCTTTCATATAAAACCAGATTCAATATTGTACCCCCTGTAATTTTTGTGTGGCGCGCGATTCAAAATTGCCACCTTACGTGAATAACACTGTAGGTGTATAAAGTTTTGGCTTGTGTTAGCAAAATCAACAATAATTAAAAGTTAAGAATCAGCAAGATCATTTTAAAAAACTAATAAAAAAATTATTGCTTTATAATTTGAAACTGTAAATTAGTCTAGTTTATTTTATTTAATTAATACGGGCAATAAAAATTAATTAAAATGGATACCATACCGATATCAATTTAATTAACAATGAACATTTTTTATAATCTATTTTTAAATATTATTCATTGCTTTTTCCAAAATAATAATAATTCTATTGAACTATACTTCTTAATTGCATAGCAAAGAGCAAAATATGATCAATAAATTGAACAGTATTTATATCAGGCTTCATTGACAGCACATTAAAATTATTTTATTTTTCGTTTATTTTAATAAATCTATTCTAATATATAATTATGAAAAAAAATTTCAAACATTTATTTTGCAAACAAAAGGAGAAAAAAATGAAAACTATTTATAAACTTTTTATTCCAAACAGAAAATGCTTACACAAAGAGATTGCATAAAAACTATAGAATATTCTGTTGACAGAGAATATTTCAAATATTTTGGCTTATATTCATCTTAAATATGACTGGACATAAAAATAAGCCAGATAAAAAATTCTATGTTGTGAAATAGGACTGACACGTCAAACAGTCACAGAAACATTCAAAAGGTTAGATATAGCTAGGTCATCTGAATAAAATATCAGAAATAAGCATATGACCAAGTTATTAACAATTGCTAACCAGAATACACAAAAATTATTATTTATGCATATTTTACAGTTTATATTTCAAATTTTATCTTGTTCTGCACATATTAATAATAAGGCCTTGGTCTTTTGTAGACAGGTCTTGGTCGGTTATACGATTCCTGTAAGTCATCTTCACTTTTCCCTTGCTCAATGCTGTTATCGATTTCTTTTCTGTGGTCATAAAATTGGTTATAAAGTGGATATTCATTCCGGGCAAATTTCTTTGACCTTGCTACATTAAGGCAAGTCATTATTAAAATAATTACAGATAATAATAAAGGATAGACTTTTCTTCTGCCTGAAAATATAATAAAATTAATTTTAGCTTGAACATTCATAAAAAATTATTCATAAATGGAACATACTCATTTTAGATTGAACAAATATCGAATAATTAACCAAATTTTAAAGCATGGTTGAATTAATTAATTCAAAATTCTTCGGTGAAGTTGTTTACAGTTCTTATATTACATATAATCTAAAATATTTATAAATCACATATGTTTTCAACTCTGCTTTATTAATACAGAGAAGTATATCGTTTTGTTTTGTATGCCCATTAGAGTTTGAACCCTTGTTCGGATGGGCCAAGATTTATTGGTTGCGATGGGCCCGCCACCTGTCATATAAAGTTGCAGACGCGTAGCATTCCCTCCACCGACACCGCAAGGTATAAAAACTTCCTGTTATTTCACAGGTAGAGAAATCAACCCCCCCCCGAAAAAGGAGGTTGGTGATTATAAAATGTCATGTTATTAACATTAAAATATCCTGCATTCTCCAGCTACATTGTAACCTCTGAATATTGGCCTGTTGCTATTAATTGGTAAATCAAACATCATATTTTATATTTATAAACTGTAAATTAGTATGATCATTTACATAAAATTAATATGGTCATCTATAAATTATTCATTGGCAAACAGAATTTAAAGTTTTCATTGATTTTATCAACAATGTACAATTTTTTTTATCAAGTTTTTAAATATTATTCATTGCTTTTTATATTTATACTAATAATAAATCGATTTAACGATACTTTTTAATCGCATAGCAAAGAGCAAAATAAGATCAATAAATTGCACTACATTTACATTAAGCTGTAGTGACAGCACATTTATTATTTTTAGAAAAGTAAAGATTATTTTAATAAATCTATACTAATATATAATTATTAAAAAAAATGTTTTTAAACATTTATTTTGCAAACAAAAGGACAAAAAAATATATGAAAACAATTTATTAACTTTTTTATTCCAAACACAAAATGCTTACACAAAGAGATTGCGATAAAAAACTATAGAATATTCTGTTAATTCTTTTGGCAGAGAATATATCAAATATTTTTACACTATATTTATAGTGAATATGACGGTGCGGAACGGTATTGTCAGCATAGATAAAAATAGTGCAGGTAGAAAAATTCACTATTATATAAAATACAAATAAGCGCCTAGATCAATTTGATTAATACATTTGTATATAAGGCTATTATTAATAAAGAACACAATTTTTCATTACTCTTAATATATATTATTTTTATTTGTTTTTATGTGTATTTTAATTAAGTTATTGCTATTTGTTGTACGGAATCACATATAGAGAGCAAATAATGAATGTGTGGTTCTATAGACACGGAATGCAGAGTAAAAACTATATTAATATTAATGATAATCAATAATATTCTGATGCGAATAATAATGGCCTCGAAATGATTGAATAGCATAAAAATTGGTTCTCTATTATGGAGTAGAATATAAGTGAATATTTGCGGGCAATTTGCGGCTAATATCTGCTGTGAGAGTGAATCGATTTATCAAAACATGTTAATTATTTTAAGGTTTTCTTTTTAATTAAATCATTAAATAATTCTTTTTATGCATTTTATTATACCTTTAATTATTATATATAAATATTTTTGATAATTATCAGAGCCTGGAAAACCGTCCAGCCTTCCCGTGTTTATGAGTCTGGTGTCACCATAACAAACATAGAGGCACATTTTTGTTATGAAAAAGTATTGTTTGAACTTGCAGCTTTCTATTTGAACATGCTTGAACTGTGCTTGAAAGTTAATGAAGATGTTCAAAATATTACCATGTAACTGTAATATAATTCCAAAGTTTCTAAGCAATGTCACTTGATAAAAATAGGGATAATATTGGAGAGATCGCCCCGAATGAAGATTTTTTTTGTTGTTTAAATTGTATTCAATAACATTGAAGGTCTTTACATAAAATTTTCCATCACAGTATAATTAACCCTAGTCAAAATAAAAATTAAAATAATATTTTAATTATATCTTTAATTATTCATCTTTTTCTTTTCCAAAAATATTTATTAGCATTGAATATCTTCTTGAATATATAAATGGGAAAAAAATAATTTTTAGAATGTAAAAATTACACTGGCTTATTTTTATATTGAACTGTAATTCAGTCGTTATTTTTCTAAATTATTTTACACATAATAATACAATATTGATATTGGACTGGCACAGACCGGTTCATTCTAGCTAATTAATTTTTCCTTGCTATTATAATATTAATCTCATTTTTTAAAATAAAAATAAAATTAACTTTCTTATCTAATTTGTTATTTATTTGCGACTACTATCTTGGTAACTGAAAATTATTTATAGCTTTCAAAAAATAAAAATTTATCAAGATCAAACTAAATAGATAAAGAAGAAAAAAATCGAAAGCTATACTACTTTTGTCTCTTCTGTCTAAATCTGTGTATTATTAATGTTAACAAAGTTTGACTTCAATAGAGAAAAAACACAAAAAAATAATCTTACAGTTAATTAGATTTTTTGATATCTACTGTAATCTTCTGTAGTGTTGGCTAAACAATAAAGCGTTCAGACCTTACAAACCACACATACAGTCATTGAATTTATATGACTATAGTATGGATCAGAAGTAGTAAAACATATCGAGTTCTGATAAATAATTGAATCAATTTTTTTTCTTCGCTATTCTCTACTAACAGCAAAACTCGTTATCGAATAGTATTTCAAACATTTCTTTCTTAGAAATGCGCAAACAATGTGTACAGTAATCAAGTTATTTTATTTTCCATCTTATTTGTACTTGTTTATTTGCTATAATTTAGTGTGGCAAGTGTTAGATCAATATTTTATTTGCAAGCAAGCTGACTTTTGTAGCTTTCTTATTGTTTCAGCAAAGCACCCCCTTGCACATATTAAATTCTATTACTATGTAATTAACTGAAAAAAATTGAATTCAATTCATTTCATATGAAATGATACTTCAACTGCATCTGTATTTGACAAAACCTATGGCACGATTACCACTGGAATGGGTGTTCCGTCTCATTTTTTTTTTGATAAACTATGGGTGCGATCACTGGAACTGTATTTATGATTATTATATTTCCAGTTCATATGACAATCGATTAATACGTTTGAAAACTAAAATATTTTTCAATTAACGAATGCATTAAAATTCTGCTTGTTAATTAAGTAGGTTAAATTAAGCATGGATATTTGCAAAATAATTTTTTTCATATTTATTAATAATTGATCAGGATAGTAGAGGTTATATTAAAACTGTATGACATGTAGTATAAAATGTATAGAATTATTGATTTGTTTAATGCTTTTTCAGTATTCAATGTAATATTATATTATATTTTCTGATGAATAATGGATTTCTTGTATAAATCCGATGAAATTCTTAATAAATATTTGATATTTTTATATAAGAAGATAAAATTCTTAACCCAATTCTGAATGTAATTTGAGCTAAAAATTGATAAATAAAAGAATCAACCAGTTAATTTATTTTCAAAATTATGTAAACGTAAAAATTTTCAACTATACCAAATTACAGTTTAAAGTTCATTTTAGACCTGTATCATTATAAAAACATTGCGAATAATTGTGCAAGTTAATTTTAAGTCAATTTAAATAGTATAAATGTTAATTTTGATGAAAGATTATTTTCTAATTTTGAAAACTTATCAAGCGAAGTAAAAATAAAAATACTGAACTAATTACTCTTCAATATATTTATTTCGAAAATATTTATAAATAATATTTTTTTATTTTAATAACTCATTACAGTTGCTATTTTCAAGCAATTTTAAGACTTGTACCATTAAACTAACTTGATCTTAAATATATAGAATTTCAAAAATTACGAAAAATTTGCTCAAAAATCTCATCAATTTTTCTCAGATTTTATTAGAAAAAAAATAAAAAAAAATTAAATGATTTAATCAATACACAAAAGTTGTGTTAAAATAAAAAACACGTAAGTAATTTAATTTTTAAATCGATTTTAAGTGAAAATACAATAAAAGCAATTTAGAGAAGAAAATAATATAACAGAATAAAGTTGTTCACTTAAATTGTCCATGTTGTCTATCTTAATTTAGAAAAATAATCTTTGATATACTTTTACAGTTAGAGCTCTAATGCAAGGCTTCTGTAACTTATCTACGCTATTAAAATGAATGACCCTCTGGTGTAAAATCAATTTATAGCCAAATAGTTTTAGAACGAGTGAAATGCAGTTGTAGTTTAAGTTTGATATTATTTTTTTTGAAGCTAATGGTTATTAAACAAGGTTATTTTTTCATCGTAATGGTTATATAATGTTAGGCTATGTTGTCTATGAACTGTATATTTGAAATAAAATTTTGAAAATATTCTCATTTTTTCACTGAAATATAACTTTGGTATCTCTAGTATCAAATTTTTTTTAATCCAGTCTAATAATCAATTTTAATTTAACAAGTTGTGAACATTTCTGATAAAATGCTCTTGATCATTATTTAAATTTAAAGTGTATAAATATATTTAATCCAACGTAATTTTATTTGTGATAATTTTTGAAAAAATTGGAAACATTTGTGAAAATATTTTAAAACAAGGTTGATCATTTGGAAATTATGTTTGTTATCAAATTATTAATTTAACCTTGTCTGAATTAAAAATCAAAATAATACTTTTTTTAAAGACCTCGCTGATCAAGATTCATTTATCAATGAAGCTAGGTACAAATAAGTATGAGAATTTTGATTTTTGCTGTATTTTTACACCAAGGTCACTGGTTGCAAATATTTAATTTTGTTGTTAAAAATTGTTATTTTAATTAGATAATTTTACCAGTTAGATACCCAGCTAATTCTATTATGTCAATGAATTACTGGTAAGAACTGTAATTATAATATAAAATAAGACATATATAATTATTTTATTCTAGTGATAAAAATTGGATTAGGTGGATATATAATTTTTAATTATTGATTATTTCTCAAAAAACAACAATATTCTAGTTTAAAATAACACCTTGTAAGTATTTTAATTCATACTAATTTATCCATTTTACAATTTTTTGTTATCTTTTCTGTTAATCAAATATTATTCATGATCAACTGTAACAAATTATTTATTCACAATTAGTTTTACCATGAATAATTGCAAATAAGCATTTGGTAAGGGATGCCAAGAGGAATATTTTTTGTCTGGGTAAAATACACGAGCTTAATTAATAAAGAAACTATATCATTCTGTTTAATCATAAATTAATATATTATTCATTTAAAGTTATTATTTTAAAAAATAGTAAAAATAAGCAAGCATCAATTATCAAGCATATTATTTGGAATTTTGTTAAATACAATCCACTGTAAAACACATACCTAGATCATTAAAATAAATCGCTTGGTTGCATAACTAGACTAATCTAATTACAAATAATATTCAACATTGTATGACAAATTAATTACATTTGATCCTGGTTATTTAGGATTTATCCTTTATTTTAAGCTAAGAATATAAATGCTTTTGAAAAATGGTCTGGTACATTAATTTGCTAATTCCATGCACTCCTATAGTCTGCATTCAATTATAAGCGTATGTATTGACTAAATCTGATTACAATACAGAGTAAAGCCTTACTAGTATTGAACAAAGTCTTGCGTTACATACGATTTCATTATATTCTACTTAACTTTTGCGCTTTAATGCATTTCCTTATATTAGTTGATTGAATAAAATTCTTATGAATCCGAATCACAATTACACATAAAGTGCACATAAATTGACCTTGATAAAAAAATTCCGGAAATTCAATATAAAATAGAGCTTTTATGCTAAATGACCTTTGAACCATGCTGCTTTTATTCCTATTATTATTTTTCAAAAAATATTCAACGAATAAAATAGTAAAGAATATAATTATTTGATAAGAATCACAAGAATAGCAGTCATTCAATAACTTCACGCAAAAGTAAAAGTTTGATTCAATCATATAATTGAATACTATTTACGTATTTATCTGCACTTGAGATGACTATGAAATTGATTTTCTATTTCTAATATAAGGCGCTTAAACTTCATTCCTATACTTTTTCATAACAAGGCATATTTTCCGCGCATATGAGCCAGCTTTACACTTCAATATCAATAAACTCATAATAAAATTATATAGCTTATTTTAAAAAATAATTAAAATTTAATTATTAACTCCGGTTCCGCTCTCACTGTCAAGGTAAAATTATGATACACAACTAGACAATAAGGGATAAACCACAGTAAAATATTTTTAGCCTGTTGAATTGTTCAAGTGTAAACTAGTTTAATCTGCAAAATAAAAAGAACCGGATAGTAATTGTCTTGAATTTTCTGATAATTTCATTCCTGCTGTGAAATGTTGTGAAAGTTATGATAATATTCTACTGTATATTAATTATAATTGCAAGGTGTTACATTTTATCCATACAAAAGTTATAATTAAAAACTGTCACTCTTATCTATTTTTGAAGATCAATATCAGGAAATTATGTAGTTATTTAATCTTGGTCATCAGGAGAGCAAATCTTTCAATTATTTGAAGAAAATTTTATTTTTAATTAAAAAAAACTATTGAATTAATTAACAAAAATCTAATTAAATATAATACAAAAATTTTCACACCAATTGGTAGTTCATTTTATTTTAGTTTTCGAATTAAACATTTTATACATCAATTTTCAAGTTACTGGGAAAGTGCTATGATATGTTGTTCCCAGCAAGCAATTTTTTTTTAATAGACAGAAAATAATACAAGAAATAAATGCACCAATGAACTATAATCATTTCAATTTATTTAGCAAGATAAATTATAAACATAACAAAATTTTGAAAATAAACTGTAAAATTATTTTAGAATTTTTAAATATATTTCCCAAATAATCACACATTTAATATTTGGGCGGTAGAACACAGGAGGATTATTTTTAGCTTAGGAACACATGTTATGCTTGTTATATAGTTGTATTTTTCACCCTAGATATAATAAGAGGATGCATTTTTTAGTAATTAAACACTAAACCCAATATTACACCAGAAATAATGTATCTTACGCTAACTAACACTGATTATGATGCATTTTAATTGAAAAACAACATTAAAACCCCACATCATTGCACTTAACCTGTGGTTAACTCAACTAATTTTCAGTAAAGTAAAATAAAAATTAACATGTAAAAACATTAACAATCTAACTCAATTTGCGATTGAAGCAAGCTATTACGATAAAATAACCATTAGTATTTCGAGAACAACTTCAATCATAGCCTGGGGAATTCAATCTGGAAGTAGTTTTACTCAATTATACTTTT
>JAQIWA010002354.1:0-13649 GCA_034693305.1 Eueremaeus valkanovi
ATGCGCTCATCACTCCTGAATGGGAATAAGGACGAAAAGGCTGTCAGAGACAGTCAGAGTTAGAGGGGAGCCTTGAAGAGAGAGAGTTGACTCCAGAACTGAAAGCACACATCTGTTAACTGTATTGACTACTTGTTTGTTATACTTCAATAAATACTTTTAAACTAAGTAAAGTCTAAGTGATTCGACGTTCGGGTGAGTAGTGGGCGCCGCCCCGTACTCACCCGAACCTGATCAAGGAGATGGAGTTGAGGCCGCCGTCGGGAGTCGTCTAAATTGGTCAGGTGGTCAGGCCTTGGAGGCTGACCACCGCGACATGTAAGTACCTTAATGTTATGCCTGACTTCTCTTTTCAGAGTGATCCGTACAATACCGCTAAGAGACGACACCTTACCACTAAAGATACGATACGATTTGGGCGATAGTGCGGATCAGACGACCTGACGGAGGACGCTCAACGGGTGGTTCCAGGAGCGCTCGGAGTGGGTGATCGTGGCAGAGGCCAGATTACCACAGAAAGACACGGAGTGCGCTTCAATATAATGAATTAAATGTAAAATCTATTGAAAATAATTATTATTATTATTCAAAACTAAATAAATAATAAGTTTTATTAATATTATTTAAACAAAAAATAAAAACAAAAAGTTTTATAAATAATTTCTAAACAAAAATAAAAACGAAAAATTTCATTAAAATAAAATAAAAACATTTTTCCTCATCAAAATCGAAATTTTTTATTTTTCTAATCATTATTTTACAAAGACTGTTATGAGGAAAAGCTATTCCCTTGACGAGGTAGACTGGCAACAGTTTACATAGAAAAACAACAGCAAAATTCTTTTATTATATAAGTCAAGAATAATTTGCTTCTATAAGAATATTCCTGTTCTAAAATATTTGATTTTTCAAGAATAATGCAATCTTTTGTAGACAAAAAACATATGTGCTTCAAGCACCCGTTCACTTGTATGCTTGCAGGGCCAACTAGTAGTGGAAAAACTATCTTGATTAGAAAAATTCTTGAATTTTACGATATTTGTTTTTATTTTAAAAATGATCTACCTAAGCCAATAAAAATATTATGGGCATATGGACAATGGCAAGAATTATACAAGCAAACAATTCCTGGAACAGAAATTCAATATATAGATGGGTTACCATCAGAAGATGAAGTTAAATCTTTTATTCCACATTTAATAATTATTGATGATTTAATGACTGAACTAGGTGATGATAAAAACCTTGCCAATTTATTTACTAAAGGGAGCCATCATATGGATATTAGTGTTATATTTATTTCGCAGAATATATTTCATCAAGGAACACAAATGCGCACTATCAGTCTAAATTGTCATTATATGATTTTGATGAAAAATCCCCGGGACAAAGCTCAAATAAAAGCATTAGCCTCGCAAATTTATCCTAACAAAAGTAAATTCTTGATTGAGGCTTTCAATGATGCTACAAAAGAGCAATATGGTTATATAAGGATTGATTTGAAACAAGATACTCCAGATAAATATCGAGTTCAAACAAGAATTATACCTGAAGAGGGGGAGTTATCATCTCTTGCATATATTCCAAAATAATGTCGGAGAATTTAAGAAATTGTTATCAAGATTTAGCCTTTATTTCTAAAATTAAATGCGATAAAACTGAAAAAGTAATGATGAAGTATTTATCCAATAATTCCAAAATGTACTTGGCTTTGAAAGAAATTGCTATCAATGTTATAAAAGGTAATATTGAGCTGACTCAAAAGAATAAAAGTAAATTAAGAAAACATAAGAAATTGCTAATTAATTTAGCTAGTTCAAATAAAAAGCTTCCGATTAAAAAGCGGTCAAAGTTAGTTGTGCAAAGTGGTGGCTGGCTTTGGATTTTACCTTTATTATCGACAATAATAGATTTAATTAAAAAATGAGCTGTTTCAAAAAAGTTGAGTTGATTTCTAATGATAAGGCTGATAGTTGCAATAATGAAGAAATTAAAGATGAAAAATTGTTTGAAAAAATTGATGAACCAGATAAGTTGGAAATAAATGAAAATTTAATCAAAATTATTGAAGATATAGTTGAAAAAATTATGTCTAAAAATAATTATAAAAGCGTTATTAACAATAATAATTTAAAAAGAAAAATTGAGAATACTAAATTATTAAATAAAACTTTTAAAAAACAAAAAGTTAAAAATAAAATAAAATCAATTGAAAAAAAGAAATTAAATAAATGGTTTTTCATAAAATGACTGATCAATTGTTATCAAAAATATATTATGACACAAAAAACAACGCCTCTTTTTCAAGTGTACAAAAATTATATAATGAAGCAAGAAAAACTGATGAAAATATAACACTTGATAAAGTGAAAGATTGGTTATCAAAACAATTAACATATACATTGCATAAGCCTGTTATCAAAAAATTTAAGAGAAATAAAATTTTAGTTAACCGAATTAATCAACAATTTGAAGCGGATTTAGTTGATATGAAAGAGTTTTCTAATCAAAATTCAGGTTATAATTATATTTTAACTGTAATTGATTGTTTTTCTAAATATGCTTTTGCAATCCCTTTGAAAAATAAAACTGGCAAAAATATTATCAAAGCTTTTAAAGATATTTTCAAAATAAGAAAATGTACAAAATTAAGGACAGATAAAGGAAAAGAATTTTTAAATCAGTATTTCCAAAAATTTTTGAAAGAAAATGATGTAGAATATTTTCACAGCAATGATATGAAAATTAAATGTGCAATGGTTGAAAGATTCAATAGAACCCTGAGAAGCAGAATGTTTAAATATTTTACATCAAGAGGAACGAGAAAATATATTTCGGAATTACCTAATTTTATTAATGCGTATAATCACTCGAAACATAGAACAATTAAAATGAGACCAATTGATGTGAATAAAGAAAATTCAGGAATTGTTTTCAAAAATATATATGGCTGCGAAAATATGTTAGATTTTCTACATAATAAAAAACAAAAATCAAAAATAGCTGATGGTGACAAAGTTCGCCGAAGTTATGATACAAAAGCATTTGATCGAGGATATTATCCGAATTGGACAGATGAGATATTTACAATTGAAAAAACTATAAAAGGTGATAACCAAGTAGTTTTTAGATTAAGAGATAAAAGCAATAATATTTCAGAGCAAAAGTTTTATCCTCAAGAGTTACAAAAAATAACTGAAAATTTACACAGAATTGAAAAAATTATTAAAACAAGAAAAATCAAAAATAAAAAAGAATATTTCGTCAAGTGGTTAAATTATCCAGAAAGTTATAATAGTTGGGTTCAAGAAAAAGATATCGATAATATTTATGATGGATCTGAAAAATAATGTTTGTAAAGCAGATTTGATACTGTTCACAGTTCAGATTGCTCTAATATTTGTAGTTGTTTGTACAAGCCTAATCAATCTTACACTTGGATACGGTAATCAAAATCTATGGACAGTAGTCCTAACTAGTTCACTTGGTTATGTAATGCCAAATCCTAAGATCAGAATCGATGAGGTGATGAAAGAAAAAACTATAAAAGATGTACACTTTAATGAGATTAAATAATAATGTCTTGCATTCTCATTGAGATAGCTTTATTTGTAATAGCCCTGATTTCGATATTATTGATTGAAATTTACATTGATATTTATCTTTGTCCACAAAATCCTAAAAATTTCTTCTGTCCACAACCTATGCAAATTATAATATGAGCGAATACATAACCCTGGATAGTAATGTTAAGTCTGTACCTAATTTCGGAAAAAATACAATTGCTGAATTTCGAACAAAATTAGGTAGAATTGTTCATTTGGAAGGAGATTGGGAAGTTGGATTGTCAGGAATTACATATACTAAAAGTTGGTATAATATCTTGTATTCTCATAAAATTATTCTGTTTGATGAATCAGGAAAAGTTTATGATCCAATTGAGGATACGAATAATGAAATTAATGATGATTTTCACGAAATTAAAAGAGAAATATTTGTTAAAGCAGGCTATTATGAATCTCCTCAGAGGCTGATTGCCGAAATTAATAATTCTCTATCGCAATTTTTTATTACGAAAACTCCAAAATTGCATTATGATGAATTAAATAATTTTGCTTATTTAGAAGTCGGATTAATTGATGGAAAAATCAAAGTTTATCCATATTTTGGCCATGAAATTGAGAATATTTTAGGTTTTGAGAACAGAAATAATATTAACTTCTATTCAAGCATGAATAATTCAGGAAGCATTGCTGAATATGTTTTCAGGGGAAGTGATATGTATAAAAAAGATATTTTCCCTGCATTTCATCCAGTTGAGATAACAAGAGGTTACCATTCGTTATTTCTGTATAGCGATATAGTTTATCCATCATTGATTGGTGATACCTGTGCCCAAATATTACGTGTGATTGAGATTCCAAGGAAATATAAATTTGGTGATACAGTGCATATTAATTATGATCGCCCACAATATCGATCAATAATATCAAATGAGTTTGAAACTATTGAAATATCTATAAAAGATGATGTAGGTGAACTAATACCATTTAAATTCGGAAGATTGGCATTGACATTGCATTTCAGAAAATTGTAAAATGGGATCAATTTACGATGATTATTACATAAAACAAGTTGGAAATGGGTTGTCATCATTTTCTGGCTCTAGATACCAAAATGGAAATGGCTTTTTTGGAAAAATTTTGAAATTTTTGAAACCAGCACTTAAATATATATCTAGACAAGGTTTGCTAGCTACATCTGGTGTCGCTGGTAATTTGGCGAGCGGACAAGATTTTAAAAAAGCAATGAAAAATCAGCTTTTATCCAGTACACAGAATATTTTGAATGATGGAGTCAATAAAATTAATGAAATAAAACAGAAAGGTCAAGGTGTGAAACGTAAAAAGCTTTCTTGTAAAAAGCCTTCGAAAAGAAGAAAACCTGATAAACCCACCAAGAAAAAAGCAAAAAAACTATATAAGAAGAGAAAGACTTCCAAAAAGAAAAAGATTGTAGACCAATACTTTTAAAATGTCGACAATTCATGAGTTATCTTCGATTTTGGCTTTGCCCGAATTCGATTTGTTTGGTGTACCTCCAACACAATTGATGGTAGATAGTGATGTGCAGACAGAGCATCGACCTATAAGTACGATCACAAATTGTGTTTCCCCAATACAGTTTGAAATACATACAGCTGTTGATGAATATATAAACTTAGGGAAAAGCGAAATATATGTTGTGCTCAGAATTTCTCTTGCTAAAACAAATATGGCCAAAGATCCAAAGATTATAGCTGATGATTGGAAGAATATATCGCCAGTTAATCATTTGTTGAACTCAATGTTCAAGCAGATTAAAGTTGAAATAGGACAAACTTCAGTCACTTCATCAAGTTTAAATTATGCTTATGTTGCGTATATTGATGCCTTGCTAAATCATACACCAGAATCGAAGAATACACATTTACAAACTGCCTTTTGGCATAAGGATATCACCGGAAAAATGGAATCAGTGAATGAAGAAAGGAGTAAACGCATACGCCCTAATGGAAATAACTTGGACCAGGGTTGCGAGTTGGAAATGTATGGAAATCTACATTTGGACTTAGGCCATCAGATCAAAGCTTTGTTGGGTGGAGTTAGCCTAAAATTCACATTTATTCCGAATGATCCAAAATTTTACCTTGTTTACGATAAATTGTTGGTGCCAAAAGTTGATATAATAGATATTAGACTCTATGTACATAGGTCAAAGCTCAACCAGCAAGTTGTTATTGCTCACAATAGGGCATTAGATCACGGAAATTCTAGATACTTCATAAATAGAAAAGAAGTTAAATCCTTCATCTTGCAAAAAGGTACAATTGATTGTTACTTGAATAATGTTGAAAATGGAGCTCTACCTAGGAAAATATTTGTTGGTTTCGTGAGTAACGAAGCGTATAATGGTAGTGGGGAATTGAATCCGTTCAATTTTAAAAATTATAGCATACGACAAATAGCTTGTTTTCTCGATGGATGTCAATACCCTTTGAGGCCATACACACCTGATTTTAGTAAAAAGATGTATATCAGAGAATATTTTGGACTTTTCGAGGCCACAAATCAGATAAATAATAGAACAAATATCGATATAACAAGGGAAGAATACAACGACGGATATACTCTGTTCGGCTTCAATTTTTCCCCGGATTTATCTGATGGATGTACACAAAGTGGTTATGTGTCACCTGTAAAACGAGGAAATTTGCGAATAGAATTGAAATTCAATTATCCACTGATTGAAACGGTCAGCGCTATTATATTTTGTGAATACGATAATCTAATTGAAATTCCTAATTCACGTACAGCCTTGAAAGATTTTAATTAGTCATGAATACATGTGAAACAAATTATTACTTGAAAAATTATATAAAATTCAAAGGAACTTGGCCTAAAGACAAATTACCCAAAACATTAGAAACAGGCTGTGGATTAGTAATTAATACAGATAATTCAGACAAACCAGGTGAACATTGGGTCGCCATCTATATGAAAGAAGACAATATAGCTGAATATTTTGATTCATTTGGCTTACCTCCAATACATAAAGATATTATAAATTTTTTAAATCGAATAAGCCCTGAGGGTTGGTACTATAATGATATAACATTCCAAAGTTTATTCACTGATACATGTGGCATGTATTGCGTCTATTACTTGGCAAACAGGTTTAATGGAGGAGACTTTGATAATTTCAGAAGTATTTTTAATTATCAGCCAAAAATTAATGATAAATTAGCTAAATTGTTATATAAGTGTCTTAAATAATATACATGAAATAAAAATGACGCATAAATGTACTCTGGAAAGTCTTTATAATGACTTGGATATTCAGTTAATTATTTATGAAAAATTATCAGAAGTATTTGAAGTTAAGTTTGAAAGCTTAATAAAAGAGCTATCAGCTTACATACCTTATCTTTCATGTCCTGCTCGATACTTTGAGAAAGAAATAAAAGACTTGTTTATAAAAGAAGGACTCAAATTGAATAGTGTGGAAGACTTGGAATCTATACTAAACCGATTGAATTATCTCAAATTCAGCAGATTTCGTAAAGCTAAAACAGTTTTCGAGAAAACTACCGGAGCTTCACCTCAAAAAAGAGAAAAAAGAGTTGCGTTTGATATATAATGGATAGTGTAATTTCTAACAATGTTTGTGCGATAATGGATGCTCAAGGCTTTACATTGAACGACAAATTTTTTCCGAAAGAAATTGCCGTAATGAGTGATTCATTCAAACAAACTGTTTTGTGCGATACGAATATAAGAAAATTTAGAATGAATAAAAAAGATAGAGTAACAAATGCTTATTTATCAAATAATTTATTGGGAATGTCTATGTATTCCTTTCATCACAACCAAAAAGATGGTCATCATATGATATATAAATTATATGAAGCGGTTAGAACTGAAGATAAAAAGTTTTTGGCAATTAAAAACAGCCAATTGGCTAAACTTCTCGATTTGTGGGAAATACCTTACGTAATGTTGAATGAATATGGATGTCCAAAGGTCGAAAGTTTGAAAAAACTCTACCGAACATATGTTTGTCATTACCATGAGAGGCCAGTACCGGATAGAGGACAACTTCGCTGCGCAGAACAGAAATGTGTGTTACTTTGGCGATGGATGAAAGATCATAAAATAAAAGAAACTAGACTTTTTTAATTATTTATCAATTATTTATCAAATATTTATCAATTATTTATCAATTATTTTTCAATAATTTAGCATTTATTGTAATAAAATATATTAATCAAATTATTAAAATTTTTAAAAATGTATTATTCAATTTTTAATTTATTCATTAAAAAATTATTTTAAAACAAAATATTCGTATTATTATTATTAAAATAAAATGATTTTAGGTGATTTTGACAAGCTCCACCTACTTTTTCAAAGGCTATAAAGGGAAAGCTAACGTTGAATAGTCGCATTTAATCAGTAGAACTCATAAAGTGAACATTATTCACTATGTCTCTTAAATCTTATTCCCCGAACGGTATTTGTTCATTTTTTATTTCAACTACAAAAAAGTATGGAGATGTTTACGATCATCAGTACCATTTCGCAAATTGTTCAAAGGATGGAGGTATGAGAATAATAATGACATTATGGGAACCAGAAATGGCAAAAGTAATTGAAGCCCTGTCTGAGGAAAAACGCAGACTTTGTATTAAATTTCGTAAAAGAAAAGTACATGTGAATCGGCTTAACGAAGACGAAGAATATACCATAAATGTTTATTACGGTAAATATGAACTAGAAGATGAAGAAATTTCTATAGATTTTGATTCGATTAAAGACTTCATTGAGAATTACCGCAAAATAATTAACGAACGTCCAATTGAAGAAAAAGTAAATCTGGAAGAAGCCGAAGTGTATAAATCATATTGGGATTCGAGTCCTGATACGTCTGATTGTGAAAGCAGTGGAAATGAAAATTAAAAATAAAATAAATAGATATTATTTTTAAATATTTTATTGTAATAAAAATATTAATCAATTATACAAAATTTAATAAAAATTCGATTAATTATTTAAAAAATGTCTACAATTTATTTAAACGCTTTCTAACAGAAATTTGCGCTGAAGAGCGATAGAGAAATTATGATAAGGGGTTTTAATGTGTTTAACAAACGTGGCATTAAATGCAGTTATACTCAAGCGTTCATCGACGAAACATTGGCTACGGCATTTCATGACCAGAATTAAGTCCGCCGTAATGAAGGCTTCTTTTGTCTTCACATGAATGATGTTCTTGTTGCGGAGAACGAGATTCCAAAGAACAACTGATCCACAAGCCTCGCTTTTTAGGTCATCCGCTTGATAATTGAAGACCAAATATTTGGTATCCGATGGTATGTCGACGTGGATTGTGTACGAATCCAATGATAATACGGCCAATTTATGTCGACTATCATAGCAGAGCGCGTTTTGTGACGATTTGTCGACCAGTTTGAGTATTCCTCGTTTGAATATTTTAATGTAATTAATGAAATTTGTATCAGGCAATGCCAATACGGTAGAATTGTTGTAATTGAAAGCCGTTGAAACAATGAACTGTTTTAGATTCTTAAATGGCAGCAGTTTCGGAACAACACTATGCATATCGACATGCATTAAACTGCTGATACGCAAATACTCCAATTTTGGGGCGTTTTCAACCAATGATTTGTAGAAATCAACAGAGAAAAAGCCATTAAAACTACAGTAAAATGACATCACTTTCAACTGTTTGAACTCTTTGATCTTCTTAATCACATAATCGAAGAAATCTTCGTCATAGCTCTCGGGATAAGCACCGAATCCAAACGATATTTTAACAGCTTTTTGACCGTAATAATGAAGGAACCGATCCACTTCATGATACTCTTCGAAGTCCACATCGCAGGTGAAGTCCACTCGTCGGATATTCTTCGGCAATTCATCGTAAGTATTGAGTAGGAATACAGGAAAGAGTGATCCAGTGAATATCACTTCTTTCAGATTCGGTAGGTTTCTGATGAGGTAATTCCTTATGGGCGGCTGTACACCACAATTGATGACCAGTTTTGTCACATATTTGAAGGTAACAACGATACGCCGGAGATAATCGAGACTTCTAAGCTTCATATTGATGCCCCAATTGTGATCGTAAATCTCGACAATCAAACGATAGGCCCGAGTGAACATCAATTCTTTCCATTGCTTCGACACCGCTTGGAGCTTCAACTGAGTCGTATTATCGAACGCACCGAAGATAACTGAGCTGAGGTCGTCACCAAAACGATCGAAGGAGTCGCGACGATGGCCAGAGTTAGTTGCGATTGAGACTAAAACAGAATATAAATAGTTATTAATTAAAATTTAATCAATAAATTTGTCGAAAAATAGGCCATTAATTGAAATATACCTTTAGTTTGAAACATTTTACTTGACGCTCCAATAAAACTAGACATTTTGATGTGAACTTTTCTGAAGCAGGAGTCGAACTGAATAAAGTTGCTTCAGTCTCATAGCTTTTTATACTCGAAATTGAATGAAATCACTGATTTTAAGAGCCAATCAGGTATGAGCTTTGCACACAGCTCAATCAACAGATTCCAAGAAAGATTATCGAGAAAACTGCAATTTTAATGATAAATACCAGTTTAAACCAGTTTGACATAAAAACGCAGTGCGCTTTAACAAGTTCTCAGTGCGAAATAAATGACAAATAGTTTCGTTTTCAAATAATTTTATTAAATATATTGATATTCATATGTTCAGAAATGTAATCATGTATTGAGATAAATAGATTAGTTAATTAATTAATATTTAATTTTACAAATAAAATCACCAATTTCATATTTTAAATTTTTAATAGTATTCAGCTCTTCTGGTGTTAGGACTATTCTAGCCACCTGCGGCGCCCATTCTCTTTCGAGGTATATCTCGAATAAATTCTCATTTAGGACCGCTTTGCCGATGTGAACTCTTCGCTTAATGCCAATAACTTCAGGCTTTTCATTATTGATGACTTGACTGAACATTACTCCAAACTCGTATGGTGTAAGAAAAACGCCACATTTCGTCGGTCTTGTGATATTCCCATCGATGTAATGGCTTCTGATATCAACCCATGCGCGGCCGTTGTTTTTAATTACTTTAATCATTTTCTGGAATTTTCCGTCTTCACTTATTTTCTTTGAAAACAACTCTTGGAATGCCATTATTTAATAAGCGAATTGGAATTGAAGTTAAAACACTGAAAATATATTTATAACAAACTACTTTTAATAGATTGAAATTAAGGCACTGAAAATATATTTATTGCTTTTAACTTAAACACAACTTATAGTACATTGAAATAAGTCCACTTATATATAGGTTTCTTATCTCGAAAACAGGTGCGTTATCAAGAATTTCATAAATCACGTGAAATAGGATTAAGCGGTAGAGTGCCATATACCAAAACAGGTGTTTTCTCAAGTATTGCATCAATCACGTGAAATAGGATTAAGTGAAGTGTGCAAAAAGGTTATAGAAGGACCGTCAGCTTTAATAGCAATATTCTAAATAATAATTAAAAATGTCTGTTAATTATGTTTGTAAAAATAAAGTTTTGCTAACTCCTCATTATTGTTCAGTTATTAAAGTCGTTCAAATAATTCAATTGAGAATCAAAGGTGAATATAATCGACAATTTATACAAATTCGTGACTTCATCGATGGAAAGCCATTTAAAAGGGGGTTAAGCCTGACTCGAACAGAATTCGAATGGTTGGTCAATCGCCTCAACTCTAACAAAAAAACGGCTGTATATACAAGAGGCCAAGCAGAAATATTTTATAAATTGGATGACAAAAATTATACAATATTCCAGAAGACATGTAATCAAAGCCTTAGACATAGAAGAACTTTATTTAATATGTCGGAACTCGAGGTTCAGATATTAATCCGAAATAAAAACGAAATAATTAAGCTTTTCGAAGAATTATGGCATTCTGATGACGAAAACAACTTAGAAATGATAAGAAGGGCGCCTCAATGGGAACCGGTTTCTATTGATGAATACATTGATAAGGCCTATGAAATGAGTGAACCAGACCATTACGACGGCATGGATACTGATGAAACTGTTGGTTATGAATTTGATCCTTCATTTTAATTATGATTACAATAACTAATATTTGTTTTACTGCAAAACTTAATTGTATACTTAATTTAGATTTGATTGCTAATAAACTAATTAATACAGAATTTAAAACGAAAAAATTTGTTAATGTTGTGCTCCGATTAAGAGATCCATATATTACATCACTTATTTTTAAATCTGGTTGTATTGTTGTTACGGGTGCCAAATCAATTGCCGAAGGTCGCCGCGGTTGTCGAGTGGTTGGTCGTAAGATACAAAAACTTGGCTTTAATGTTCGAATAAGTGAAATAAAACTACAAAATATCGCCGCGAGTGAAGATCTCAAACAAGTTTTGAATTTGGATACGATTGCATCATATATTGGTCACAAGTGTTCATACGAACCTGAGCTATTTCCCGGATTAATTTTAACCGAAGAAAAGAAAAAACTAATTGCACATCGTTCGGGAAAAATTATTATTACCGGCTGTAAGTCAGAAACTGATTTAAATAATATGTTTGACTTTTTCGTTCAAAAAATATTTGAAATTGAATTTAATTGTATTTCTGAAAATTTACTTAATTAAATGTATTTTAATTGTATTTTAAAATTAAAAATAAAATAATTATTAATTGAAATTTTTGTTTTTATTTTTAAAATTTTTGATTTTTGCGCGAAAAATTTTTACGTAATTTTTGGAATATTTTTTATTTTTCCAACATTTTTGATGTCCGAACCAAAATGGCGGTTTGTTATTGTTTACAAAAATTTTGGACGTAATTTATGTCAGAACCACTAGGGGTCTTTGTTATTGTCGACGTCATTGATGCGCAGGCCCAAAATAGGGTTCTGCAACAGTGTAAAGGTACATGACGTCACAGCCAATCAGAGAGCTGCAGTTATACACCCATAGTACTACTTATATGAATCCAAAAGTGTTGCGAATATTATAAGAGTAAACCAAATGATGAGTAATATTACAAACAATAAGAATTCATTCATTTTTTAACGAAAACTAAACTTCTCTAACCTCTGAGAGATAATATTGAAACTGAATATTTAGAGTATAGATGACAGGAATTGAAGTGAGTGTCTGCAAAAGCACTTCTATCAGTCGGATGACTAAATCTTAATAAAAGCTTTGACTACAAAACCGGTTTTGCTCTAAAATTTTAAAGCCTGTGAAGCACTGAACAGAACTGGTTTTTCAGTCAGAGCTAAAGTTACCTTTTATTAAGCTTTAGTCATCGGACTGATACAAACGTTCGGTTCAGAGAAAGGTACCGAGAAAGGTACTTTCTTGTATGTATAACCTAGAGAAACAAATCTCAAACCTTTTATTACTTAAAAACTTTCGAAATTCACTCTTCGATCGCGCGATAATATTTCAACAATTATTATAAAATTCTAAATAAAAACAGAAATAAGTTTAATTTAATAATTATTTAGTATTCGTCAGATATTCGTCGTATATTAATTACTTTCATCGGTTTTCCTTGTTATAAAATTAAAATTTCATACAGATATTCATTGAAACTATCAAGTTCAACTCACTTAATTATAATTGTCTTCAAAAACAAATTTATTACCTGATTCCCGCGCAAATAGTGCCTGTATAACTGTACTGAGCATAATAATCAAAATACCATTTCAACTCTCCGGCCTGCCGCTATAAAATGAATACTAAAATACGAATTTTATTTCTCATTCAATTTGTATAAATTAAAATTAAATGAAGATTAAAAGAATTTAATTACACTCAAACATCTAATAACCAAATTAACACAAAGAAACTTGTATTTTGCAATAAAAGAGACTTGAATGATCAGCACGAGTTTAGTTATCAGGCATAAGCATTATGTTTGCTTCAAGAGTCAATTTAACTTGCTTGAATATTCTAGTGATAAAAAGATTAACATTTTAATGAATTTTTTGTTGTTTTATCCTTTAGGTTGAATTTACTTTCAATTTTTAGTCAGAAAAAATGAATTTTTACTTC
>JAQIWA010002355.1:0-13639 GCA_034693305.1 Eueremaeus valkanovi
CACTTTACCAACAGTACACTTTACCAACAGTACACTTTACCAACAGTTCACTTTACCAACAGTACACTTTACCAACAGTACACTTTACCAACAGTACTCTCGACCAACAGTACACTTTACCAACAGTACACTTTACCAACAGTACTTTTTACCTACAGTACACTTCACCAACAAAATTGTTTCACCAACATTACACTTTACCAACAGTACACTTTACCAACAAAAATTTTTTACCAACCGTACACTTTACCAACAGTACACATTACCAACAGTACATTTTACTAACAACTGTTCCATAGACTTTTGGTAAAGTGTACTGTTGGTAAAGTGTAACGTTGAAAAGAAATTTTGTTGGTAACGTGTACCGTTGAAAAAAATTTGTTGGTAAAGTGTACTGTTGGTAAAGTGTACTGTTGGTAAAGTGTGTGTTGGTAAAGTGTATGGGATTCCTTCTGTCTGTAGGTTTGTAGACTATTGTTGTAACCGTTCATAATTTTGAAAATCTTTTGATGATTACAAAAATTTTCGAGATAATAAAAATCAAAATTTTTAAAAATCGTTTACATTGTTGTCATTGTTAATACAGATAAAGCAGGGTAGACTACACTGCTTGAATTTAGGTCTGATGCAGTTACAATTCTTAAAAGTCAAGCAACACTTTGTTGATAGAGGGGAATGGGGGCATAATCCCTCTTATGTTAGACCCGTTAATTCACTATAGCATAACTGGGATTGTTCTCTATTCTCCACAATCAGCAATGTGTTGCTTGACCTAAGCATTGAAAATGCATTAGACTTAAATTCAAGCAGTGTATAGTTATGAATACTATTTGATTTATTGAGAATTTTCGGAATCCATTCTAATTATGAATAATTTATTAACAACTAAAAGATGTGTCGAAAATTCATTATATTATAATAATACCATTTGGTTCCGAGCTCATAGATTATTTTTTCTATGCGACTCACTTGCACATCCCTGATACTAAGGAATGTATTCCAAAGAAATTATTGTTTTAATATCCGTTTGAATTTAATTAATTTTGAAGCAAAACAATCTGTGAAATTATATATAAAACACGTCGAATGACTGTGAGTTTAATACTAAAGAATTTAATATTTATACGAAATATCTATACTATTAAGCAATGGATTCAAAGACAGCGATCGCTTGGATTGATCTGAAGCTTAAGTTTAGATCTGTTTTCACGCAAAATGAGATAACAGTTTTGAGCGGAATCAGCGGTTCTGCAGATTTCGGGACAATCACTGCTGTTATGGGTCCTTCCGGTTCTGGCCTGACATCACTTTTGAAATGTTTGAATGGTATGCATAACTTGAGATTAGGAAAGGAAACAGAAATTCGGTTGAGTTGTGGCACAAAGATAAGTTCGGCTTTCATTGGACACAACGAAAAGGAGTTCCTTATAATGGGTTTGACTGCGTATCAGAATATGATTTACGCCTCAAAACTGAAGAACAGTAATGTGAACGAAGACATCGATCACCAGAAGAATGTATCGACTATTATGTCTGAACTGTTAATCACAGACACAATGAACACAAGGGCTCAAAACTGTAGTGGAGGGGAACAGAAACGACTAGCCATTGGCCTGGAGTTGACGGCAATCATTAAACCTAACCTCATTTTTTTCGACGAACCGATCACAGGTTTAGACAGTAATGTGGCTGAAGTGGTCAGTTATTCTCACTTTATATCCCCATTCTGTTCTTTAACTTACATTTATTGGTAATTCCGATAAACAGGTCATGAAATGTCTGAAAGAGCTGTCAGTAAAGCACAACATATCGATCGTAACGACTATACATCAGCCGAACACAGATATAGTCGCGATGTTTGACTCGATGTATGTGTTATCCAAAGGAGGTGTTTGTGTCTATTCGGGTTCACCGGAAGAACTTAATAATCATTTATTAGTTTGTAATGTCATATGCAATAGAAATCAGGTTCCGATTGAACATCTTATTACTATTGGTGCGAAAGGAACAGAAGATCAGAGAGTCATTGCTTTGACGGATAAAGCCAATAAAGAACTGAAATATTCTATAAATAACAGAATAAATGAGACAATAGTCAAACGAATAGACGCTAAAAATAAAAGATTTTACTTAAAAGACATTTATATTCTGTTGAGTCGAGCGGTGGTCGAAATCTATTCATATAAATGGAAAACCTATGCAATCAACTCATTGGTCACACTATTAATAGCTCTGTTTTTAGCCGTTTCTGTCGATTCAGATGTCGGCCATTACGACGACTGTTTCATTCTGGGTCAGCCCAGTAATATCAGTTGCATTGAACAGTTAGATGCTGACTATTATCTCTTGCAGAACATAATGTTTTTAGCACTGTCAACCTGGATGATTCAGATTCTAATATGCATTCAAACAGTCGCTGATATGATTACAAAATTAAAGACATTTACGAATGAACACCAAAACAGTTGAGTATTTTGTTTTCATTGCTAACAGAGATGAGGAGAGGGTTTATAACTAGGTTTCTGTGTGTCTGTAAATCGCTTTACCCAGAGTACTTAGTCGGCGGTTCAAGGGAGGACATACACTTATTTTACATTATTTCTCATTAAACAGACTGGTATAGCACCGGAGTCTTTCTGTTAACACAAAGCATAGTAAACTTGATTCCGACTACGATATTGGTCAGCATCTGTTCAGTCATAGAATTCTTCCTAACTTCACAACCAGATCAGGCGAAAAGAGTTTGGGCTTTCCTTTACTTAATGCAGATATCTATGCATTGTATACAAGGAGTCGGATATCTGTTTGCTATTCTACTGTTCAGATACCAACAGATCTGCTATATGTTGGCCACAGCTTATATGTTGAGTATTGCACTCTTCAATGACTTCTATATCAGACATGAGGACAAAAGTGTCATATTCAAAGTCATGAGCGCTATATCGCCGCTCAGATTAACCGCCAACTGTCTGCTTATGATACTATACGGGTTAGACCGTTGCCCAAAAGGCCAGATATCAAAGAACCTGTATGAATACGATTTAGATGACCGAGATTTCTGGAAAGAATTGTCGTCTTTATTGGTTCAAATGCTTGTCTTCCGCTTGTCGTCAGTAATCATACTTCTGATGCTTAAAAATCAAAAGTCATATCAAATAATATCTGAATATTTAATGACAAAAAACTTTAGAAATAAATCTAATTTAACCTCAAATACAGTAGAAATGCAAAGAATTTATAGCATTGAAACCGAAACGGAATCCGTTTATTATGAATGTTATGACAATTTTATGGCTATTGACTTACCGGAAGAATCGACTCTTTCTGTCACAAGTCTTATGGGAAGCCAAATGATTATTGAAAGCGAAGAAACAGAAGAAAAGAAAAAGTTAAGCATTGCTTGGATTGACTTGACTTTGAAAGTCGAGAAAAGCTTTTATAATAACGAAAAAGTGATACTCAGAAAAATCAAAGGCTTTATAGAATTCGGTACTTTGACAGCACTAATGGGAACGTCCGGTGCGGGAAAGACATCACTTTTGAGAAGTCTTAACGGAATGTACAGCCAATTAATGACAAATGACTCAAAGATATATTTAAGTAAAACAACAGAGATCAGGACTTGTTTTATAGCACAGGACCCGAAAGAGCACATTATCAGTGGCCTGACTGTAAAGCAGGCCTTAATTTATGCGTCGAAACTGAAAAATAGCGGTAAAGCAGTTGACCACCAGTTGATTGTCAATAATCTGATGGAAGAGTTGGCCATTACTGACATAAAAGGAGTGAAATTAGAGAAATGCAGTTCCGGTCAACAGAAGCGGATTGTTATGGCTATGGAATTGACGCCAGAATTGAAGCCAAACCTGATTTGTGTGGATGAACCGACGTCTGGTGTCGACAGCGCTTCCGCTCTATTAGTTAGTATTTCAAACAACTTTCGATTTAATACAACATTTCATATATTAACCCAACAGATGATCAGTCGTTTCCAGCAATTGTGCCGAACGCATGGCGTGTCTATCATAACAGCCATACATCAGCCGAACTTAGAAATTTTGATGTTATTCGATGTCTTGTATGTTATGGCCAGAGGAGGCGTTTGCGTGTATTCGGGTCCACCCAAACAACTGAGAAACCGTTTGCTTGACTGCAATATCAGTTTAGTCGACAATCAGTTGCCGATTGAAGTACTGATGAAAATCGGAGCCAAAGGTTATACCAATGAAACAGTGATTGCATTGATTGCGAAAACAACTAAGAACTTGGAACATTTTGAAGAAAGACTTGTACCGGAGCTCAAACTATTTCCAAATGGAATTCCACTGAAAAGAAAATCATTTTCTACGGTAGAGTGCTGGCATTTGTTAATGAGATATCTGACTACTATTGTGGGTCACAATTGGAAAATACTTGTCATAAATATGATTTTCTGTCTCTCCGGCGCTTTCTTCATAAGAATATACTTTAATTTCGATATCGAAGAGCCGTCCGGTTGTCTACCCATTGTATCCAACTTTTCATTGGGTTGTATCCGAACGGCAGAAGACATCAAAGATAACAAATTAAAGTATTATAACATTCAATATATCACATTCAGTGTGGTATTCACAGTCTTATATCAATTGGCCTCAACTTCACTAACATTTTCATCGGATATCAAATTTTTTTTCACAGAATATAGAAATTGTGAGCATTTTTGTCATAAAATATTTGACTCAAGAATTCATATATGTTCTATTATTTATATTATTATTATTATTATTATTGCATTTACCCTATAGTCTGGTACAGCGCTGAGTCATATTTTTTAGTCAAATCGATTGTTGATATGATTCCAAGTCTCGTAAATATCATTCTTATGGTCTGTATTCTCGATGTCTATGAAAATGACAAAACATTTCAGGGATTTCTATTGGTCTTGACTTTGGGAGCACTGTCTGCCCAGAGTATAGCCCATACGATAAGTATTGCATTCGGAGACAATGCAGTCGTTATCAGTATATTTGCTTTCCCTCTCTTATATTCGTTCAGTAATGCAGCTCTTTCTATCCGTGAGTTCGCAATGTTTTTTCAAATGACTTTCGGAAATATGGATGTAATTAAGCAAATGTGTGAATACATGTTGGTACTCATCTATGGCTTTGATCGCTGTTCAGACCAACAGGTTTCTTCAATTATGTATAGCTATCAACTCACCGATGATGATTTTGACAAGAGTTGGGTACTTTTGTTACTTCAATTGGCATTCTTTCGTATACTTTCCTATTTTGTGCTCAAACTTAAAATCAATCGAACTTTGATTTTGACTAAAATTAAAACAATTAAAAAATATATTACTTACAATTATTTTAAGTAAACACATGTATCATGTATATATTGATGTGCAATGTATTATACTTGTTCAAATAAACTTGAAAATCTTTATTTAACACAAATATCTAGACAATTCTAGTTATAATATATAGTATTAAAAGTGTCCGTTATATCGCGCACATTGTTAAAATTTGATTTATCAGTTTAGACGGAATGGGGTCAAAATCCCGACAGCCCATTTGCCCGAGAGCTCATTTGCCCGACAGACCATTTGCCCGACAAGACCATATTTCCGAAAGATTAGGTCTGATCCCACCCAACTCAACTTGACCTAACCTAACCTATCCTAAACCAACCTAACCTAACCTAACCTAACCTGACTTAACCTAAACTAAGCTAATCTATGACATGTCGGGCAAATGGTCTGTCGGGCAAATGAGCTGTCGGGCAAATGAGCTGTCGGGATTTTGAGTGAGTCCCGTCTACACGGTTGTCGTCCGGTCTATCATCAGAACCTTATAACTAGTTGTCTCTGAAGCCTTAGTTTCTTCTTCTGACGACCTTTGTCTTATCTATCGCTATAGCTATCTCGAGCCTGTCCTAGACAGTCTTTGATTTTTGACTCGCGATTATCTGTCGATATGACTCAAGCATACCGGTCTTAAGGAGGGACAGTTGCATGTCCTCCAAGTCTTCGGCTGAAGTCAATAGTTTCCTCATATCATAGTATTCGCTAACGTTTTCGTTCCTCTGAAGTCTTCGTTAGTTGACTTCGCCTATACGGTTAGTGCCTGATACAGCCTGTCAAAGAGAGGACTGACACACTCAAATGAAGCTGGAGCCTAACCCTGATGAGAAAATTAGATAAAAATTCATATTTTGGTAATGCACTTTGGAAAGAATTTTTTCACGTGAGTTTTTACTGGTGCAGCACCTGTAGCCGTGAACTAGCACTGTTTTCAGCGCAAAAACCACTAGGGTTATATAAAATTTCAGCTATTCCAACTGATCCTTGTTGAAAATTATCGAATCCATGTATCAGGGTTTTTTCTAAAATCGTTGCGTTTTTGCACAGGATGACACTTTATTCGCAAAATGGCGAAATTTATCAGCCTCTAGAGTAAAAACTAAAAGGGATAAATAAACTCTGAGCAATTGAAAAGATTCAAAATGAAAAACTCTTGAAATTGTTATCTGGATTTTACCTTGATACAACTGATATTTGCGCAACACATATTTTGAATAGTTAACTGCAATAATTTTGAATTTAATGCCGATTATTACTGTGCACTGTGTTTTCCTGATTACCATTGAAATATCTTTTTCTCTAATTTTACCAGATATCAGTATCATTAATGTGAAATCCAGAAAAGAATTTCAAGTTTTTTTCATTGTGATTCTTTTCAATTGCTCAGAGATTATTTATTCCTTGTGGTTTTTACTCTAGAGGCTGGTTAATTTTGCCATTTTGCAAATAAAAAGTCATTCTGTGCAAAAACGCAACGAATTTAGGAAAAACCCTGATACGTGGACTCGATAATTTTCCACAAGAATCAGTTGGAAGAGCTGAAATTTTATATTACCCTAGTGGTTTTTGCCCTGGAAACAGTGCTAGTTCACGGCTACAGGTGCTGCACCAGTAAAAACTCGCCGCAGTGAAAAAATTCTTTCCAAAGTGCTTTACCAAAATATGAATTTTTATCAAATTTTCTCATCAGGGTTAGGCTCCAGCTTCATTTGAGTGTGTCAGTCCTTTCTTTGACAGGCTGCATACCGCCACACGGTTTTACACGCTTTAACATTACGTTTTAACATTATCTCGCGAAACTAGACCTATGAGATTATCTCTTCCTGCGGAATGACTTCTATTGCGCACCGCTCAAGCGCGTCGTTGGCCTAGTGTTTTGGAAGCGCTCTTCGTAACTGAGCTGAAGGTAGAGGAGTTATTCCTCAGTTACGCATTGAAATTCTAGTTATACGCCTACTTTGTCATTTAATTTTGTCCCTAATTTCATCAAATTTCTAACTTTTTATTTACTTTTTCATCGAATTTTCACCTTTTCACTACTATTTTATCAAATTTCGATAATTTCTAACATTTTTTATTAATTTACCACAATTTCACTGCTATTCCATTATATTTCTAGATTTGTCATCACATTTTCATCAAATTTATACATTTAAACATACTTTTTCATAAAAATTTTCTTTTCCTATTTGTCAAAATTCTCTTTTTCATTATTTTTCATATCAAATTTCGATTTTTTCACTACTTTTTAATCAAATTAATATGTTTTTCACAATTTTTTATCAAATTTAAATTTTTTTCTCTACTTTTATATCAAAATCAGCAAACCACATTTCATAACAAACGATGAACATATAAACGAAAACATTCAACACATGGAAGTTTAGTTCTGAACTAGAGTGATCAAATCGAAAAACGCGAAAAAAGGAGTTTAGTTAAATTTTGGTCCAAAAAAGAGGAGAAAAAAGGAGAACTTTACTTCTATTAAAGGAGGAAAAAAAGGAGAAATTTTTTCACCACTTTCTTCAGAAATTGGGGATTATAGATTCGGTATCACGTAATCAGGTTGTAAAAAATGTAGGAATTTAATGAAAAATTTCAGAAAAATGTAGAAATTTGATGAAAAAGTAGTGAAAAATGTAAAAATTTGAAGAAAAAACTGAGAAAAATATCGATATTTGATGAAAAGTTATGAAAAGGTAGTAATTTGATGAAAATAGTGAAAAATGTAAAATTTGATGGAAAGAAGTGGAAAATATAGGAACTTGATGAAAATTTGAGAAAAAAGTAAATATTTGATGAAAAAGTAGTGAAAAGATGGAAATTTGATAGAAAAGTAGTGAAAAATGTAGAAAATTGACTGAAATGTAGTGAAAATTTTAGAAATTTGATGAAAAAGTTCGAAATTAGATGGAAAATTAGTCAAAATTAAAAATTATTGATTTGTTGATTCAAAACCTTTATACATTTTTAACTACTTATCAAAGGTTTTGAATCAACAAATCAATAATTTTTAATTTATTGAAAAAATATCTTTAAAAAAGAGGAGAAAAGAGGAAAAAAGGAGTCCTTTGAGAAAAAGAGGAGATACCTCCTGGAAAGAGGAGACTCCTCTCTAAAAAAGGAGTTTTGGCCACTGTATTCTGAGCACATGCTCTAAATCATTCCATATATTGAGATTTTGACACTAGAGCGCATGCTTAAGAATAGCTTTTCTCTTCATATCATTCGCTCAGTTAATTAATCAAAATGTATAAATCAATATTTAAACTCGATAAGTCTGTATAAAACTCAATGTATTAAGGATGACATGGCGTTCAGTAACTTTCAAGCTAATGTAAAATATTATCGTATAAAAAACGTGTATTTTGCATTGAACTCGACTAATCAATAGTCTGTTTCACCGTTAAGCGGTACATATGAATGAATAAAGTTATGTTGAACTTTAAGAGGTAGCGCATCGGCAAGTGGATAGAGCGCGTAACACCAGTGCGAGAGATTGTGGGTTCGCGCCCTAAGTAAGAGACGTGTTTTTCTGCTCACTTTGTTTTAAAAAATAGTTTATTAATAAGGGATTTCCAAGAATACCAGCCAGAGTTGACGGAGATTATATATTTATTTAAACTGACAATTTTGACGCTACTCCGTCCATCTGTACCCCATTTCTCACTCTGGAATCAGAGCCGCCAGCACGGTCTCGTACCGGTCTTATCCGTCAAAAAGCGTTATTATGCATCACATAACCGCAATCGTCGAAATCTAACCTCTGAGTTGTCTTGACATTCGCGACAAATCCAAATCACGGTTCTCACAAAATTATCATATTTTCACTACTTATTCATCAAATTTCGAACATTTTCTCTACTTTTTAATCAAATTTTTCGATCAAGTAGAGTAAATCGTCAAAATTTGATAAAATATAGTAAAAAATGTCGATATTTATGAAATATTAGTGAAAAAGATCGAAATTTGATGGTCAAGCCTAGAAAATCGTCGAAATTTAAAGAAAAGTAGAGAAAAAGATCGACAGTATAGCAGTTACCAGTTTCGGCATAGGCCTGAAGAAGGCTATGACCGCGATCCAACTCCACGAGCTGAAGGCAGAACAAGCTGAACAGTTAAATGTTATCACCAATTTCGAAATGATTGGATATAGTTTGAATTTAGTAGATATTATAGTAAATAGAAATAGTTTTATAATTTATGAATCTGAGGCGAATATTTCGGAAACTTATACAGATTTTCCTAGATATCCAGCCCTTTAATTAGCCCACATCAGTCATTTTCTAGCCATTCTCTAGCCATTTCCTAGCCATTCTTCAGCCATTCCCTAGCTTACTCCAGCAATTTATAAGCCCACCTGTCATTTTCTATCCATTCTCTAGCCAACTCCAGCCATTCCCTAGCATACTCCAGCCATTCTCTAGCCTACTCCAGCCATTCTCTAGCCTACTCCAGCCATTCCCTAGCCTACTCCAGCCATTCTCTAGCCTACTCCAGCCATTCTCTAGCCTACTCCAGCCATTCCCTAGCCTAATTCAGCCATTCTCTAGCCTACTCCAGCCATTCTCTAGCCTACTCCAGCCATTCTCTAGCCTACTCCAGCCATTCCCTATCCTACTCCAGCCATTCCCTAGCTTACTCCAGCCATTCCCTAGCCTTCTCCAGCCATTCTCTAGGCTACTCCAGCCATTCTCTAGCCTACTCCAGCCATTCCCTAGCCTTCTCCAGCCATTCCCTAGCCTACTCCAGCCATTCTCTAGCCTACTTTAGCCGTGGGAAATGAATGAATGAAAGGTTTATATTTGTAAAATGGCAATATTCATTCTTGAATTTATTGATTTATTGAAAAGTTGATTTTTGGATATAAAATCAATGTTTATTTTTTTGTTATTTTTTTGTGACAGTTTATTAATAAATAATTTAATCTGCAAACAACTGAACGACTGATGCAATGAAATCGAAAAACAATCGCAAGAGACCTCACAGGAATGAATGTGTGTGCGGAAAGCCATCAGACGATTTTATAGTTATGTGCGATAATTGTAAAAATTGGTATCACGGCCATTGTGCCGATCTTCAAAAGTTCGAAGCGGATGAAATGGAGAAGTTCTACTGCAAATTCTGCCCACATCTTGTGTCCTTCAGAAAGGATTTTATCAACCGATCGCGTCACGACCGAACTGAATCGATTCAAGGGTCCAAAAAGGTTCAGAGTGGTAGCGAAATATTCCTTGAAAACTTGATGAAACATGAACTGAAAGACGACGAGAATGTTGTTAAGTCAATGAAAGGAGAAGAGTTGACATTCGACGAAATGTTGCGTAATGGATTTACTATCCCTCTTCTGGTCGAAAACATCAAAGGTCTGGATATCAAAGTCCCGGATTTTTCCTTTGATACAATTTTAGGCTACTATCCAGATGACTACTATCTAGATGTGTTTGAATCCAGACGTCAGTACTGCTTCAAAATGAAATTAAAAAAATTTGTTGAATATTTCAAAGAAAAGAAGCCAAGAGACAATGTTTATAACTCAATTAGTTTGGAAGTTAGTGATAAGAAAAAGCTTTCAATATTGATTAAAGCCCCGGCAATTGTGGATCATTTGAGTTGGGTCGAGAGATACTGGCCCACAAATGAGGCCAAACCGAAGATTTCAAAATACTGCCTACTCTCCATGGAACAAGCCTACACGGATTTCCACGTCGATTTCTCTGGAACATCAGTATATTATAACTTAATAAAAGGGAAAAAAGTATTTTATTTAATAAAGCCGTCCAAAGAAAATCTAAAAAATTATGAGAAATGGATGATGAATCCCAACTCTAGTGAACAGTGCTTTTTGGATCTTGTAAGCAGCCACCAGAAATCCAGGCTATGTTTGACTGCCGGACAGACACTTCTTTTGCCCGGAGGCTGGATTCATGCTGTGCACACACTCGAAGACTCTATTGCATTCGGAGGAAATTTTCTGCACAGTTTCAATATAAATCTTCAACTGAGCGTCCGGGAAATAGAGAAGAGAATGGCTACACCGGAAAAGTTCAAACTACCTTATTTTGAAAGAGCACATTGGTATGCTGCGACCAATGTTCTTGAACAGCTTCAAAATAATCTGAAAAAGACCCCATCAAAATATTTAGTCGAAGAAGTTAAGGCATTTGTTCAACAGTTACAACTATGGCATAAAAGAAAAAACCCTGATATCGACCACAAGTTTTCTGTGCGCAATGTTAATTGCGTTAAACTGATCGAAAGTTTAAATCTGACGCTTTTGAACGCAATTTTGAAACTGGAAGGCAAGCCGTTTGTCGAGAAATGGATAACATCCGATCAAGGTATTTACAAAACATCTTTTCATAGCTTTTCAACTCGACGTTGATAATAAAAAAGATAGAAAATAGCTTGGCAAAACTATATACTCCACTCTATTAATAACGTTGATTTAAAAACTTCTAATAATAAATTAAATATATATTTTCCAGATGTGGCCGATGTTAAAAACCTTCTTACTCGAGTAAATAATGGTTTACGAAAATACCAATGTATATGGTGCAAAGACAACTTCGATAGAAATTTGAATCTCAGCAATCATTTGGATATTCATTTAAACTTTGAAAAATATCAATGCATTGGATGTTCCAGACTCTTTCGAAACAAATCCAACTGTAATACTCATATGAGACGTAAACATTTAAAAGAATTTAATCAAAGATAAAACAAGATAAATTGTGCATGTGCTCATTTATCAATCATCAACAAAATAGCTCCATAATCATAATAAAGATCACAATCATTAAAATCGATATAACTTTAATCGAATCGATTTCACTTATTATTAATGATTGTTCGCATTTGTATCAAATAATCGATAATACCATTGACAACCACATTGGTTTCAACGTCTGAAACGCTCTACTTATCTACTGATCTATCGATGCTATCGCCCTGTCTCAGTGAACTTATCAGTGACGGCCAAACCCGTATCAGGCCTGCGCTCAGTGATTGGCGGACCAGCTCTGCGTCGAATGATGGCTGAGAACAAGCAGCTGACTGAATCCGCCCGAAGGCATAAACATCTTTGAGAGGGAAACGCTCATCACAGGCCCAGAGGCTTCGAGGGCGGGTGTTCTGCTCGCTGCCGAAAATGTAGTTCACGTCAGACATGTCTCACCCGAACATATACCCGGACGGAAAGGTCTGCATATCGATACTGCACGCTCCGGGAGACGACTCCAGTGCCGAGCGCTGGTCACCTTTGCAAAGAGTGGAGAAGGTGTTGCTGTCTGTGGTCTCGATGTTAGCCGAACCCAACGACGAGAGCGGCGCTAATGTGGACGCGGCTAAGATGTGGAGAGAGGACAGACAGCAGTTCTATAGGATTGCCGACAAACTGGTCCGCAAGTCATTGGCAATCAATTGATTCACAGCTGTGTCTGTCTGTTGGGCCAATTGGCCATCCCTTGCATTGTATCGATTGTCTCACTGCTAAGGCTTAAGGCTTTATAAGTGTTTAACTGATTGTATGAATTGTATAGAAGTTCTGAACAAAAGCCAAAACTCATTACAAATGATTAGATTTTATATTATATTATATTTTCAACATTTTATGAATAAATTAATTTAAATATTATTTTAATTGAACTCGACTACAGTGTTGGCCAATATTGAACGTAATGTTTAATATACTGTACTGTACTGTACACCCTGATCACATACTATCATACAGTTACTAGTAGTGCTCTACTAATGCTCTACTCTTGGACTGGTATGTGTGCCAACTCGTGGGCTTAACTCTCAATGAAAGTGAAAGTACAGGGTTATCAAAAAGAGACCGGAATTTAAGAAATTGCCCCTGTTGAAAAACTACGCAAGGTAGAAAATCGATTTCTCTTTGACAATGGATATGTTTATTATCAAATGAATTCGAATTGACAACAATTAATAACTATCACTGGGTACAGGTCCAAATTGCCTGGTCGATTTTTGTGTTTTAGTTTTACCATTTTGTGGTATGAAATATAGTCCTGAACTAAATTATTGTTCCATTGATTTCGAATGTTAATTGAATGAATGAATGGGTCATCATCTTGGCAACTGGGGTTAGGGCGCACAAGGCTTCAATGGAACTGGAACAGTTTGTATAACTTGTAACAGCATTCTTGTTATTGTTGTTGTCGAGTCCTTTCTGAAGCACACTATACTATACTACACTTAGCGTTCGTGATATTTTCCCTCCCAGGGAAACTCCCAATATATTCCCTCCCGGAATTCCCAGTTTTTTGGGAAAAT
>JAQIWA010002356.1:0-13632 GCA_034693305.1 Eueremaeus valkanovi
AGAAGTTTGTTAGCAGTTGTCTGATCACCGAATGTCTGCGCTTTGGCGTACATTATAGCGCACTCGGAGTACATGAATGTGTGCCCAAAACACTTGAACTCAGACTTATAGAAGTTTGAGAGAGGACTCGATCTACTGACCCCTCCGTAACCAATAAGTTGTTCATTGCTGTCATAGACATGAACTTCAGTATTACTTCTTTTAATTTTAGACATTTTTCGGGCAAACGATAGAGAAATGAAAGGAATTTGAAGTAAAAGTAAGTTAAATACAAATCTATTCATCAGATCTACACTTCTATTCACTTATATATTGTGTCAAACGTTTGCCTTTCGATCCGTTATATCATATTATGTATAGTTCTTATGCAACGAAAGGCAATATTTTCTGTTACTAACGAAACGCCTGTATTTGTGTATAAAGTATTATCACTTCTGAATGTATTTATTCTGTATAATTTACGTTGAGTACCGTAGATAACATTGCGTATTCAATAGACGTAGAGGCTTTGTTTATTCAATTTGTTCAGTCTTTTAAGTTTAAAGTTTTAAGCTATGCTTAATTAAAACCGAAATCGCTTTATATTATATTTTTCTTATTTTGTTTTAATGAGAATTTTATTAATTCATAATTATTTGTGATTTTATTAACTTTTCTTATAATACTATTCTTTCAAAATGAGAGAACATTTTATATATTAAATGCCTTTTAATTATATTTTCATTTATTTAGAATTTTCTATTAATTTGTTATAAAATTATTATTTTAGAAATTATTATTAAATTATAATTTAATTATAGACATATGAAATGATATTTTATGAACAAATAGTTTCACGACTTATGTATTGATGTTTTATAGAGAATAAAAAAGTCATTAAATGTTTGGGTAATGACAGACAGAATGGACATTAATATTAATAAATTTCATATTTCTTTATAACAACTCAAAAGTCTTAAGGCTTAGTGAATGACTGAATGACTGAATAACATTAGCAATCCTTTTAATCCTAAACACATGAAATAAAATCTCATTTAAAAAATGTAATGAAACTAATTTGTCTCTGAAATGAATCTTAAATAGCATTTCCATAAATGATTGTCAGAAAGGGTTCTCTGTATTGAATCAATTAATCACTGATTTATATCTTTAAGAAACATAAGAATGTTTTTTATAGCTTAAGAAAAGGCTTTTGAAAAACAGTTTTTTATTTCATTCAAAGCATTTACAATCAGAATAAGCGTCTGATTAACGAAATTATCTGTATTTTAATTACGATTAAATCTGAGATTAGATAATAAGAAGACAATCAATTGAATTCATTGCTCTTATTTCCCACAATATTTCACACCAAGAATATGCATAAATGATTGATTGATTTTGACCTTGTTCAAATATCTATAAAATCGGAAAAAGTATACTTTTATTCATTAATTTCAGTCGTGTTTTGTTTATATCACAGGAAATATAAAACAAAACAAACATTTTATACAATTAAATGTTGACTCCCTGACCACATGGCTCCAGGCAACAAATTCGTTAGAAACATGAGCTTGACCCCCACTGAGCTCGATTATCTTGACTAGATCAGAAAAGAGGCGGACCTGAACTTCAATTGGCCTTTCATGGTCTGAAAATAGCAGACAATCGTTTGTAACAAATGTTTTCACAAATGAATTAAAATTTACTTTTTATATGAGAAGAGATAAAAGTGAGAAGAATTGAGTGAAAATTCACTGACTATTATAGGAACAGAAAAATTATTATTGTATTCATAATATGATTCAGTTATTTAATGATTGAAAGCATAGTTAAAATGTATAATAATTTTCTTAATGAAAACTTCAATAACCCCTCGACCTCTTTATACCTCTTTATACCTCTTTATGCGTATATTATTACAAAATAAAGATTTCTTTTTGTAAGAGAGATAAGAAGAGAAAGAGAAAAATATCTCGTTTTCAATAATCAATTATCATATGAGAAGTGCATTGAACACAATACTATCAGATCCAGACTCAATGAAAACAATATTTTGTATGTAATTGAAAATTATACGCAATTACTATTGAAAATAAATTGTGAATAAATTATTTCATAGGTATTGTTAACACTTTTCTTAACCGAGAGAACTGCATATGTTTACGCCCAGGAAAATGTACATTGATCAATTTGTTGAAAGACATTTGTTCAAAGCAACTTTTGCTCGTTGACTTTGTAAAATAATATGAACCCTGATCATCGCTATATGTTTGTCACAAATATGATGGAGACAATAAAATTAGTCAGATCATTTAATAAATTAAATATATTTAAAAACTATTAAACATGTGTACAAATTTGACATTGTTTATACTTTTGATTCTATTTTAAGCGCTGCCGACCCAAGTAGACACTGTTGGCGTCTGAACGATTTAACCGTATTTAGTATCGGGGCTAATCTAATTAAAAATTTAATCAGAAATATTTTATAAATATAAGTATGAATAAATGTCCGACGAATGTGCTTCGACTAATGTGCCTGTACACAAATAATATAGTTCAATTAACTTACAGTACTTTTTAGTGATAAATAAAGGTGTTGTATAAGAGTGAGTAAGTCGAGTCAACTACTTGAATATATTCCGGGTTCTATATAATACTTAATTTTATTTAAAAAAATCAGTAAAAATATTGTGAAATATCAGTTAAGATATAATCAACTGGAGGTCAGAGATCTTTGCCCAATCCTGTCGCAGACATAAATATGACTTATACTGTCAAATTAATTGACCGGAGCACAATTTTATATGATTTTGTTTATCTTTGAAATGATATAAAAATAGATATAATTCTTATAAGTTTTTAATATAATTATATTCGGCGTTAAAATGAAAGCAAAAATATTGTTATAATCACTGCTAATATAGAATTTGCATTTATATTAAAATTATGTAAATTTATTCAAATAATTATATAATTATATTAATGAGATTAGAGATAAAAACTTTGATTTTTGGAGATTAAGTCATTAAAAATAAAGTTAAGTTTAATTTTGGATTCGATATAATGGAAAGCTATTTATTTTTACGAAAATCTTATAATTAACGAAATTATAACTAAGAAAAAAATTAATAATTCTAAACTGTTCTGGATATTACCTATAAGTGTGATTATAATGAAGGCATTAATGCTTTAATTCTTAACTCTTTTCTCTAATTCTATCATAAAATATGAAATGATTTATTCAAATGACTGAAATATATCTCGAATTTAATTTAGAGTAAAATATAAATCAAATAATTTTGAAATATATTATAGTTTTGATAAATACGTGAAATACTTATTTATGAAACAAAATATTTTTTAAAATGTTATAATTATTAATATCAAAATTTGAAATATTTTTGGTTTACTTTTGAAGAAAATATGATATGAAATATGAATTCGCATAATATATACAATTATTTCATTTAGGTTTTTAATACTTTAAATCTCTAAACAGTTAATATGAATTCTAAAGATATTTTTCTTTTCATTATAATTCTTGAGCTATTTTAAGGACTAATCCGTTATTTGATAGAAAATTGATAATAAAAAGAATTTTAGTTTCTTTAGTAAAATAAGGCAAAGAATCTATTTATTGCATCAAATAATTCATCACTCCTTTAGAAAACTGAGCAAAAAATAAAATTCCGCCAAAGCTTAAGATTTTATCCGAAAAAATGTTATCTAAATGTTAAGTAGATTTTTCATTATAAGCAAAACCATCTTTGATACCAATTTAAGGCTCACACTCGTCAGTTTAAGGTGATAGTTTGTGGACAGGTATCATTTACGATATGGGGCTCTATATTAGGATATGTCAGGAAATTATTATTATTAATGTTCAATGAATTTAATGAACAAACAAACAGTCGTTCAATAATAACCATAATTCTGATTAATACACTTCAAGGGATTTAAAATATTCACTTATTAGAGCAAGATACATTTTTCAATCACTAGTTAAATCCATAAAATTAAATTGAATCTTGGTGCTTTTCGTGTATCCGTATAGATATGAAGATAATATTTTTAAAAATAACCGCATTTTAACTGCAATTTAAGAAATATGTTAATGAAATACAGTATTGTTTTAATCAATTTGAATCTGAGCCACATTTAAATTAAATTAGAAAATTATAAAATTGTCACTGAATAATGAATAGCCAAGAATACTGAATTTAAAACTCAATTTGTTTTAAGAGCATTTGATAACTGGGTGGTATTTTGACTGCACTCCCACTCACTATTTCAATACTGATTTATATTGAATCCAAAAGCAGTTCATTTATAAATAATTGAAATCTTTTATAAAGTTTTATAAATAAATTATAATTAAATAAAAGCAATTAATTTCAATCTAAAGCATACACGGGTTTGATGCGCCGGGTAAACCGGTCTTCTTTCTGCATACTTTAATTTTGTTCGGAATCTAATTTGAATAAAGTTGAGTCAAAAGCAAAAATATTGGACACATTCATAATTACCGCTTCTGTCAAACAGATAACTAATACGAATGTCTCAGAAAACTAAAAAACAAGAATTCATATGAATTATAGTTTGCACTAAAACTTATCCCTCTCTTATTCCAGTTTAGATTCGATTCAATGGCATTTTTCACGACTCGGATGAAATTAGTTCCACTCATTTTTGTGGACAACATTCTGAATATCATAATTAAATAAATAAGAAAAAGAGTTTATATTTTCAATGTTTATTAGTTTATTATTTTATAACTTTTGCAAAACTTTTTTTTTCCTGCTTTTCATGAAATAAAATTTATAATCCTATTAAACAGTATTTGAATGGTCTGTCTCAATCTCAATGAATTATATGACACAAATGGCTAATAAATATCTTTTTAAGAATACTTATTAATAGAAAAACAATATTTAAATTATTATTTTTAAAGAAAGAAAAAGAGAAATAATTATTTCATATTTATATATTGCTTCGCAATGTTGTGCAAAGGCTCAGACACTGTTATATAAGACGAGCTTGATGCTATTTACTCTATAAATAATTCAGGTAAATATAAATATTATATTGATCCTGGCCAATTCTAACTTTTAATGAATAGTTTAGATAAGATTTGCTGAAAATTAATATTAATATTAATATATTTGATTCAATTTGAAACAACACTTAATAATAATGATTATTAATGAACTTAATTTCAAACCCGATTCTTAGCCGATGCGAGCCTTTGCTCTTCACTGCAAAATACTTCGTAGCTATAAATCAGTGACTTTTCGATTATATACAGTATTTGTGAAATATTATAATTATTTTATTTTGTTTTTACTTTTATCTGAAACAGGATTTTCTGCAAAGAAATCTATAAATATATAAATCAAAAAACGAGAAAATTGTATTTCTCAACAGAAACACATCAATTGATTAAAACTGTGATAAAAGCTATTTATTGCCATTTCTTAATCAAAATGTGACAAAAATTATGTGATATTTGTTTTCTTTGCGAATCTCTATCAGTGAATAATTTCTATAAAAGATTTATATTTTTCAATAAATAGAAAACAGATTAAAATTAATTTATAATTTTTTGCTTTTATTTACTTTTTTTGTCACAAATCTTATAAAACTAGTCATAAATTTTCATTCCATAGACTCACTGTTCACACCCTTAGAAGGGGTTTAAGAAAATTATTTTAAATAATTATAATATTTAAAAGAAAAAAACATTTTTAGTAATTATTCATTTAATTTTGAAATATTAATATAATTTTGTTTATTAATATTTAAATGGCTTGAGAATTGAGCCGAGCCACTCCTATACATCAAGGTTACCCTTTTTCACTCACGACAAACCATAAATCAATGTGGGTTAAATGTGGCCAACATTATATACTATCGGGTTATATAAATCCAGAATATTGTGTTCAGCTGTACTGGACCAAATTTTGAGATTCAGCTCAGGTAGATGTGTAGTGAGACATAAGGGTTAGATTGGGTCGACTCAGATATGTTGACGACTTTTGGTGAGGATTTTGTTAACGAAATTGGATTTCTATGCGAAACCTCAGTCAGTCAGCTCTTGAGCCTCCCTTTTGTCTACCTCTGGCTATCCCACTATAGTCTGTGAGTCTGTCCATCAGATAATTTAAATTTTCTTGAATGTCAGAGTCGATTGATTAATATGTCATTAAATTCGTTATATTTTCGATTTTATCTGAACTGTCTTTAGAGACTGTTTACTAAATTAAAAAAAAATTTAATATTTCTTTGATTTTATCAAATATTTTATTTCTTTTTAATTTTAGATAAAAGTCAGAACTTCTAAGATTTCAGTTCATTTGAATTGAAGTCCTTTTTATTGAATTATTTATCGCTTTTACGCTATATTTAAGGCATAAAAAGTAAAGAAATTGTATTCAAATTGAATTTAATAGCTTTAATGGGTTTATTGGCAATAATTTATTGTATTTCTCTTCTATTGGTTTATTTGTTTTCATTTAAAGTCAGTGTTTATGTCAGGATTATCTTAAGCTATGTATGAATTGAGAATGGTACTTTCTAATTTTCATCTGGTTCCTAAATTGAATCTAATCATAACAAATGTTTTTATTGCATGATTTCCTCATTAGAAAATAAGTCTAAACTAAATAAATAGATAATAATTATATCACGACATATAAAAACAAAACAACCACATCATATAAATGACCAAACTCATCCTGGTTAATATAATATCCTGGTTGTCCTAACTTTGAAAAAAGATTGAAGAATTATTGGAAAAATAGCAAAGAATAGATTTATAAATGTATTATTGATTTACTAAAAGATATAATAATTAATAAAATATAAAATCAATTTATAAATCATTCAATATTTAAGTGAACATAATTGCTATCAAATTTAATAATATTTATCTGAATTCACTGAAACCGTAATTATACTCGACTTTAGGGTTAATTTTGAAAAGTTATAACTAATTGGATAATGATTTTTAAAATTTAAAAAATACTTTTTTCGGCCAATTTATAAAAAATTAAGTATAACATACTTGATATAAAAGTAAGCTAGCAATTAAAATATTGGAGTACAACTTATTTATCAAGTTTATTTAGCTCAGACATAATCAACTCGCAAATCATAGCACTAGTATATCAATTGCTTTCAAACAATTTTATCGACAAATAAATTATCGATTAATGATTAGCCGAAGAAATAAAATTAATTTTTTTTATTTACGTTAAAACTACAAAATAATTCGGAAAAATGAGCTAATTATTCACAGATAATAAATTCCTCTTCATATCAGATATAAAAGACTTCACAATTTTTTTCTTCTTATGAGAAAATCTTTTAATTAAGTATTTTTTTTAAGTTTTGAATTAAGATTTTTTTCATCGCTCTTCTCATCATTGAATGTGAGCTTTAGATAAATAATTATATTTAATATTATCTAAAATTAGTTTTTCGTATTAAAGGCTTAGACATAGTTTCATCACAAGACGGAAAGTCAGTAATTAAGCTAATTGTGTGAAACATCTGTGTTATTAGATTTGACAGAAAAAAAGAGCAGAAAAATAGTAATAAATTTAACTTATGTTGAAATTAAAATCTTTTTCATTTCATTGTCAACAAAGTATTTGTAACACAACTGAACCCAAGATTTTTCACTTATAAAATAGTTGTCTTTTATTCTGAATAGAATTGGAATAAATTAGAATAATTATAAAGATATTTATAGAACAATATTTAAATTAATCTAGGTCTTTCGCTCACTAATTCGCAGGCTATTGAAAGTTGTATTTTAATCGTTTCTCACTATTTATAGTATTTTAATACAAGAAATAATTGTTAAGACTATTACATATTCAGCAAATCAGCTTAATTTGATATATTACACAATCGAGCCTGCACATTGCACATTAATCCAGAGGCAAAGCATTAATTGGCGTTTTCAGTCTTAATCTATATTTTTATATAAATGCATAAAAACTATGTTTACCTCAAATTCTACGACAAAAGTCGAATAGTATATCAAAATATGGACTGAATTCTTGCAAAAATACTGAACTGTAGACAATATTTTGACTTGATGCATGCTCCCACCATATTAATAAAAATGATACCTACCTTGCACATCGCACATGTGCATAATCTTTATTAATAAATAAGCATGCAGAATTTGAATAAAATGATTGCAAATGAAATTAAACAACTCTAATATCAGATTACTTTTTAAATTATTTTAAATTAAACTAATTTATACTTTAATTGATTTTTGAACAGATATCGACTTCTCTGTTGCCCATAATTTAGAGGTCAGTTGCCTTCAAATGAATAATTTTCTGCTAAAAACCGTTAATTATTTATAAATTTTTTTACAGATCTTTATAGCGATTATAATATTCTTTATTTTAAGAAAATTTCAGATAATTTTTGAATATTTTATAGCTCTTAAGGCGAATATCGTATATAAAACTGTTATATAAGAAAAACCGGTGTTTTTGTCGACAAAAAAAATCAAATTCATTTCACGTTCGTCTGACATACCTGTGCTCTACCCATGTATGTACAGTTATTAAACAGTGAAATGCTTTACTAAACCTAACGTCACATTTAATATATTTCTTAACCTCTGGATTGAATACTATGTGATTAAAGACGTTATTAAATACTGTATAAAAATTTAGATAAAAAATCAAAAAATAGTTTAAATTGTTTTTAATAAATACTTAACTGTTTTTAAATAGTTTCTTACGTTCTTTAATATAGGTTTGAATTTGTCAGCAAAATAATTGTTTGCTTTACACAAATATTTTACAATTAATGAAAAATTAAATTGCTCCATGCTTATTTAACAGTGTTGGCCAGAGGTGGTACAGGGGGGTCGACTCCTAGGATTGCGTCAGAGTACACTGCTCATTTAAAGTATATAACGGGCAAAATAATACGAAATAATGTTGTCTTAAGATGTTATAACACAGAATAGCAAAAGCTCACTTTTATCTGATCATATTTTTGACTTGGTTATTTCAAACAATGATCAATTTCAAACTTATTCAAATTCTTAATAAATTCTCAAACAAATGCTCTGTTTACCTTTGAGCCAGCACATCCATTGTAAATACAAAAGCCTTTAAATGGGGTAAAATCCGAAATAACTTTATTTACTATAATAACAGTAAATATTAAACTAATTTCAGAAAAATATAAATTTATATAAAAGAGGAGAAGAACTCATTGTCTGAAATAATTATTAGACAATAAAAATAAAGTGTTTTAAGAAATCAAATAAAACTTAATATGAAATAAAACAAACGTAAAAATAGTTAATATTTTATATCTGAATCACGAAAACTCTTTTCCACTCCTGTATAGGAAAGGATTAACAACAGCACCAGTACTAGTGAGGCTTTTATAACTTGTTTCTTCCTTTCAAAAAGACCAGGGTTAAGTTTTAAATTTTAATATTCTAGAATTCAAGCAACGAATTGAATTCAAAAGAAGTTCCAGGTTAACCCAACTCTTAAAATGGAACAATGAGACTAGGCTAAACTATTTTTAATGTTAACTAGCATCAGATTAAAATGCTTTGAAGTGACTGAACTTGGTAAATACTGTTGTATGATTTCCCATAGGTTAGAAGGGCTGGAGTACTTTTATAACAACGATATGTAACATACGTTAAAGTCATTGATTGTAGTATTTTATATAAATTGTAAAAATTATATTTAATGAATAAATAGTGGAGTTTAGGAAAATAAGTATAACATCAGAACTACTACTTAATTGTTATTATTAAGCGATTTATTTATTATAATTACTATATTTTTCTGCTGTTTTATTATTGCGAATCCCATTCATTGGAGTTATTTATGTGTAGAATGAATGCGATATAAATCAAAGTCTATTTCACTTAAGGGAAGAAAGAATTCTTCTGAACATTAAATCCATTCAAAAACAGTTAAGACTGAGAATAATCAACTGAACCGAATCAATAATTTAATCCAAGTTAACCTTTTTCCGTCTGTTTTATATAATTTCGGTAAAGAGTTTATATAATTAAATAAAAACAATTTACATATTCTACTAAATTATATATAATTTAATTCAATTATTAATATATCAAATAATATACATATAGTTAGACATTAAGACTGTGTTTAAACTTTCGAAATCAGATTTCGGCAATTCGTGTGATATTAATCAATTTGATTATAAATGAATTAATCAACTATTTATTAAACTAGCAAGGTGACTTCACATATTCATATTAATACGTAATTTGAATGTTTTAATTGAATCATAATTTTATTTTGACATAAATGGGAAATATCTTAAAATATATACACTTTTTACAAAATTGAATGACGAAGAATAGTTTTGAAGTGAACACCAATACTAAGTACAGAATATGCAGAAACTTCTTCATAAAAATCAATGTAATTGTTGTCAATAATGAAGAAGTGTATATAAAAATGAGGGATATTTTTAAAATTTTAAAAGCATTTCATTTGACTATAAAATTGTTTTTATTGTTCAGTAGTTTTATAGACAAACAGTAGTAAAGAGTTCTTAATTGAAATTTAAAATCAGATCAAAACGTGAGCTCAAAATTGAAGTTTTATTTTGTCCGCCAAATGGTATTTACAAATAATGATAATGTGTTTCACTGATGATAGCAATGGCAGACCATAAATGATCCAGATTTTTATGATTGTGATCCAGACTATTCACATCCTGGAGAATGCATTCATCAAAACATTTCTATAATAGTTATGTTAAGCACATATTTATGTTCAGACAATCTTTTGGCCTTATATTGAATATATGGCCACACCTTATATGGGATGACATATACAGAGGAATTGCTATCTTTTCATTCAAAGACACATTTAATTCATTTGCGAAAACATTTTAATTCTGATTGCGTGTGAATGGCCTGTATTGACTCATTGCATATAAATATCTTTTTATTTAAATGTTTGTAAATAACATTAAATTATATTTAATACTATTGTTTGAAATTCTTTATTATTTTTTTTCTTTGTATTTAAATAAAAAATATTCAAAAAAAAAGAAGAAAAAAGTTATTCATTTTGATTGCGAACCTAATAGAAAGTTCGTGTAATCATTATTCTGTTATTTTAATTATAATTCAATTCAGGCATAAAAATAAATCAGATTATGAGTGCATAGAATAGATTTCTGATAAAACTTTTGTGATTTTTAGATCATATCAACTGAACATATAATCTGAATAAATATTTTATGTAATCATATATTTATGTGTTTTCAATATGCAAATAGCAGAGATAGCCAACCAGGGACAAAAATGGTGATAACCCTTTCAAGTGTGGATACCCTTGAAGTGTGTGTTCATCCCTGGTCATGAAGAGCAAGTTAGCATAAATTGAATCATCATTTCCTATATTGTGGCAGAAAAGCCAAGTTTACTATTGAAGATAAATATATGTAATTTGAAAAACAAAATATAATGTATACCCAAAAGGCTGTTCAAGATTTCAATTATAGCTATCATTTGATTTATTTAAAAAAAATACTGAAAAGTAATTAACAAAAAGATCTTAACATAAATGTGTTGTCGAAAAAGTTGTGAAATGATTCACTTCATATAAACACTTGTTTTCGTGCAATCAATGCTAGAATTATATAAATTCAAACGAAATTATAATAAATGGAGTTAAGCTAAACATAGGTTTCAATGGATGAGAGATATAGACCTCATTTTGCTGGTAATCATTGACTCAAATACAGTCGTGTGCTCTCTATTTCTCGTTTTATACATTTATCTCAAGTCTTCTGAATATTTGCAAACAAAATGATATGATTTTGAAAAATGACTTCAAAACAGAAGTTAAATATATTAACGAATAGAAAATGAAATGCAATTATTTATTCGGAAAACAAGATTTACAATAAAATATTAGCATAAAAATCGTGTCAATCAAAGTGCAGGAAAAAAGATAATTAATTCAGAAAAATATATATTCTTTTATTATATGCAAATAACACTGTCCAGAATCAAAAATTGCTCCTGGATCCACGTAATACATCAATAGATTTTTTTTGCCAAGATAGTTCAATTTTTAAGAAAATTGAATAAGTCGATAGATTGAAACTTGATAATTATCTATTTTACTCTGTTTATTTTACACTAGTTTTGTATGCCATGTATAAATTACCTACCTATATTTTGCCTATATAAAAGCCAGCGCTGGAATTCAATAATTTTATCAATATTTGCTTCCAAATGCTCACCAGGGTTATAGCGCTTAAGCTCGCCTGTACTCAACTTAATAAGATATGATTTAATACTTTAATGATAGACTTAGAACTAATTTGAAGCAAAAAACAAACAATAGTTGAAAAAAAATAAAAAAAATATTATTTAGTAAACTTGTGCTCAAAACTAATTACTAATATAGGAATGTTTGGGCAAAAAATATTATTTATGTGAAAAACTATAAATTATACGATATATACAGCTGTATGTATACAACATATAATTTTATGTAGCTATGGATTTGGCTGAGGGCTAACCCTTCCGTGTAATTACTTTAAAAATAGTAGCAAGCATCAATCTAAATATTTAAATTATTTGAATGATATTACTGCAAAATTTCCCCAAATATTCGTTTGAAGAGCGCATTAATAATAAAGAAATTACCGGCAATTAGTTATAAACTTTTAGTACATATTTTTCATTGACTTTTCAATCAATGTTATCATAATTTATACAACGATTTAAAAAAATACCAATAATTAACTTATTTTCAAAACATATTAGTAAATGAATATTCACTTAAAAAATTATTTTTGAATTCAACTCAAATACAGTCCATAAGCATAGGATATAATGTATAAATCAAATGAACAAAAATATTGATTTATTTAAAAAAATTATTTTTGTGTATGTTTTTTGAAATTTTAAACCTGTGCTCAAAGGAAAACCTTTTAAACTTATAATTGCCAGGATGGTGTAGACAATAATCGTGATCGGATATTGTCAAAATAGTGCCCTAAGTTTGAGGTGGCACATATTTTCAGTAATTTATTCCTCCTATCAGTTAAACAGTGTCTTCTCTTAATTGTTTTTTAGCCAAAACTGATGGGAAAATTGCAAAATTATAAATTGCTATTTGGAGTAGAAAGTCTGCACATCTCTTAGACTAAAATCTCTAATTAATATTTCGTAATTATTTAAAATATAAGAATATTTTGATTCGCAAATGTATTTGATTTTAAAATTTATATTCAGTCCAATTAAGTCATAGACTTCAGAGTTATTACACTTTTTTCTGTGTTGTATTCAATATAAGTAAAAAATTAGTTTTAATTTTACTGAACATTAATTATAAAATTTTAACTTAAATACAGCAAATATTTTTGGTTTAATGATTCGGATTAAGCCATGTATTTAGTATTAGTTAAGAATTTTTTAACAGTTTTCAATGTTATAATAGTTTTATTTTTTTTATTAAACGATAAGATATTTATCTAAATTTTTATCTAAGATTTTAACTGAATATTAAAATAATTGACATATATTTAGATTTATTCTATGATTTATCAAAGTTTTACTTTATTTTTACAATTAATTTGAAGAAAATA